>JAQIWO010001503.1:0-10134 GCA_034695405.1 Entomobrya muscorum
AATTTTGAAAAGAAAGAGGCATTGAGGCATGAATTTGCCCATGGTTGGTCACACGAGTATCGTCAAATCAATCACCCCAACTAAATCCAACCCGAGATAAATCAAAATCATACCAACATTTCATTTGCTTAACATTACACATACTTAGTGAATAATTTTGTTTTGAAAATACAGAAGGAATGCAGACGATTATAATTATTGCGTAGTTGTAAGTGTTACTACTTTCGGAATTACAACAATTAAAAACAGTAAGGGCTCCATATGAAGGTCAACACTCCAGATTATATTACTAATTACTATGTAGGTTGCTACTGATAAAAAATCATAAATACTTAAACTCTGCACTCTGCACGAGTTCTGTACTATTTATTTTTTAATGTCCTGAGTGTTTACGTTTTTCTTGTGCAATTATTATACGTATTTATATGATAATGTTGCTTTTATCAAAGATTTATTCAAACGACCGAAAAATGTATGAGGTATTTAACAGTATCCATAAGTTATATAGGTAAGTATTTGTATAAATTCTATTTGCAATTCATATTAAGTTATCAAGTCAAAAATATAATGGAATGAAAACCTGTAATTTCAAAACGTCACTAACTTTTTATTCTGAAGAAAAAAACATGTATCCTTGACAGATGCCATTGAACCCTCTCAGAATTGAGCATTGAGAATTAACTGTGGTTGACAAAATAAAAAATAAAACAAAACTTCGTAAACAGCAATATATAAAATGAAAAATGCGCATTTGTTCAATGTAAAAACATTAATTTTTGTAATGTTGAATGCATTTTGACACGTTCTAATTTAAACCGCCATCATTCCATATTGGTATGACCACCCCTCCAATTGGTCGCCAATAGTTGCCATTTCAACAGCCATATAAAGCTTTTACAAGTAAAATATATGGACCGAAAACAAAACCCATGCTTTTAATATTTAATTGTGCACACTTTATTTCTAATTCTTTGTTTCGCTTACAATATTATAAAACGCATTTTATAAGAATACTTTTCTAAAAATTATTTAACTCACATAATTACCGAGTTCTCGGCAAATTATTTAATCTTTCTAGAGCGCGTTACTTACTTTATCAAGTTTTTCGTCATCTGCATTCAAAAAAGTGTACATATTTTTCCCTTTTAAATTTAATTGTTTAAAATGTACTTTTTGAATGAAGAGAAATGTGTTTGCTGGGGTTTGGTTCATCCACGTGAGCCACTTCTCAGTCATGTCTACTCGAGCAAACTCCCACACAAATTAGCAAGTAACAACAGCATTCCAGGAGCTAAATTTTTACAGCTTTAATTATGATTATTTTGAAATGAGCATGGAATTTCGACAATTAAAATGGCTGATAAGTTAGTGCACGCTTTAAATAATTACTCCATAGTCACCAGATTTTATTTAATAATTACTTACAATTTATAAATAGCTCCTTTATTTATAAAATCTTAAGTAGCTTAATTAAGGCAATCATCACATATACAAATTCTTGGAAATCCAACCAAATCCAACATAAGATAGCCCAAAATCATATAGTCGATTAAAATGATTGGATATTTAGAAGCCAGAATTAAAACACTCAGGAGGAGTACGAGCTAATGAAAGTGAGTTCAGCACTCGAACACTCGGTAAATTCTAATTACTACTTATTTTGTAGAACGCTACTTGTCGAAAATCATGAATAGTTAAATTCTATCGTTTACTCTAAAACTTTATCCAGGCTAGTAAATTTTGTTTTTCTGGTGCAATTAAAATGTGTATTTATATGAGGATTCGTCGCAATCATCAAAACTTAACCAAACGACTGCAAATGAATGTGTAGTGTCAATTATTGAGGGATTTTGACATGCAGGGATGCCCCAGAAGTCGTGTCTTATGCTCGATGCTATTAGCTCCCCAACTCTCCATAAAAATGAGAGCACTACAACAACACAAGAGCTGAGAAGGTTAATAGAAATCTAAAATGGACCTTTACTGAAACACACATGCGTGCGTTTAGCTCGAACAAGTGTAAAAGTGGTAGTCGTAAGTGCTTGCTGAACCGCATGGTTCAGCTCAGGTATTATTTTCATATTGTGAGAAGGTTCCAATTGAAGTCACTTTTTGCAATTACTTACCAACATATGCTCATGTTTATGGCTTATCCATACATTTGAAATAATAGAGTAGGATTTCTGAACAGGATAAAAATTTATTTTTAATGATCAATGCTTAACACTGCAATGATTTGTGCTTCTTGGAGTGATCAGGCTCATTCTTTTTTACATTGAGTACTTCGTTTTTTAACTTTGCATATCAATGCAAACGAACGGCCATAAAAATATATATCATATATTTTTTCTTCTCCCATTTTTGTCTTATTTGTTAATTTTCTGCTGAACGCAACGCCCTCACATCCTGAAACGTTTTTGTCAACAGCCCAAACCTATGCATGCGTACATGCATTTCTGTATGTACATCAAAAACGCAAACGCGTCTTTAAAGAAGGAAAAATTTAGAAGCGGAAATATTACTGTAGCAATTGAGATATGCAAAATATGTGTTAGTTCAGATGCGCATTTGATTTGTCAAGTTCTTATTCTGTACTCATGCCACATATTTACATTTTCAGAAATACTCAAACTGGGGTTACCTGGCTAACCATTTTCGGTCTTAGCGTTTTTTCGGCGTTAAAATTCATCATTTTTTGGACATTGACCACACTGACCTCTCTCTCACCGCACAAACGCCTGTTAGAATGAGCCACACTACATAAAAATAGTAAGGGTCTTTGGATCCCCGTTAACTACTTCTGCAAAAAAGTAGTATTAAAACTTTCATGCAAGTAGAGCCATAACTTATTTATGAAGTCCTGGACAAAAAAGCAACAAAATTATTTATTTATTTTTGTTTGTGGATAAATTACAGAAAGCAGTAGGAAACTGCCCCGTACATGCCCAGGCGATCAATGCAATCACTCAATTATGATAAGCAAGCAGACGAAGTCTTCCATTTGTTCCTGATCTGCAAAAAGTTAGTTTTTGTTGGATTTTTTTCTTGTGAATTCTTAACAAATCAAACTAGTGCAAAAATTCTATTTATGCGATTTTATTCAAAATTCACTCTTTCAATTGGAAGACTTTAAAAAAGGGGAAGTGACGATGAACGAAGTTAAGCCATGAAGTAAATGCACTTACTAGTTCTGGTGAACAGAAGCATGCCAAATATTTTAGAACAGTGCAAGAAAACAAATTATTGCTCATTTAAAAAGTTCAGCTAGAAATTTATAAAAGATAAGCTTTTGTTATTATTCTGATTTGTTTTTTTGGCATTATGGATTGTTGGACCTTCATTGAATTTAAATTTACTCAAACCTAAAGAAATTTTGCAGCAATTAAATTAACGCCATTACATCATTTAATCGCTCTCATTCTACTAACATATATTAATAATAAACTTCCTGCATCCGCAAAAACAAAGAGCTACGTTAGTAAATAAAAGTTATGAACTATTGCCAAATAAGTAAAAGTAGGGACATGAAAAAGTAAAAATTTACTTGTTCAATAAATATCTTTTTTAAATATTTTATTTTATCACTCAGGTGCTGGTCTAGTCAATTTGACGGTGAGTGCCGCCAAAGGGACATTTAATTCCTCTAAATTTTATCATTAAACTCATGAGTAAACTCATTGATGAATCAATAAATTAAAACGAGCTTTCTAGAAATTTGCAGGGTTTAAGTTTGTTACACGCCGTTTGCTTTATTTTCAGTTCACAGATTATGGTCACTGTATCGTAGGTCGTTAAGTCGGTAGATTTGATTAAACTAGCATTGGGAAAAATTAGAGAATAGATGGAGGGAAAAATAGGGAATAGTATGTATATAATCAGAATACTACATAATAATGTTGGAATGCTTGTCAAAAAGTCATTGAATTCTTTCGATATGTCGTCATTGTAATCATTAATCCATTATCCATACTAACATAACCGCATTATGGCGGGAGCGTTTCCCCAGAAAACCAACCTCTTTGAATGTTTCCTGCAACACTGTAGAAAGATCTCGTTGCAATGCAAGTTAAAATAACTAATCGATGATTATGTCAGTGATGTACTTAAAGAAATATATTCTTGAATAAGTACAAAGACAGGCAGAATATTCTCTTTTTTATTAATGCTTAGTGAAAGAACACGGTTTAACCAGTAAAATTACGCCAAGTTAAAATATGCCGATGAAACATGCTCATTAATGTCTAGCCAATTGGTAAAAAATATTCATGTTATGCTGTTTACCAAGGATAATACTTTTACAGCGGTTTTTGTCGGTGGACTATATTTTCTTATTAACAACTAACATCAGAAACCTGAGACCCTCGAGACGACGTCGTTGGTCGGCATAAACCTTTGTTCATCTTCATCGTCCAATTGCTAAAAATCTGCTCCACACAATTAGGATTGATTCATGCACTGGACCTTTTAACGGCGATAAACCATTTTAATTCATTGATAAATAATCAAACGTTTGACTTGGGTAATCAAAAAGTTCACATGCTAGCATTACTGTATTTATATAGCCGTTATGGGCTTTCTAAGTGACCAGTATTAGCATTAAACTTTCATTTCTTGACAAGATTTAAGCAATTTTATATAAATCATATATTTGCTTGTCAAGTGGGTGTAAATCCCAACTGTTGTTTTGTTTCAGTATCCACACATACTGACATCTTTCACAATTTCTCATTGGTAATCTACCAATGGGTCACATAAAATTTAAATAAGGAGAAGTAGAGATAAGTTAAGTTACTGTTCCAAGTCATCATTTTATTATTTTTGTTGAACAATCTTGGATTTTTTTGTATTTTAATTTGGCCACTTTAAAACGTTTTAGTGGATATGTTTAATTCCTTAAACATCAGATCCACAGTCTGTGCATTTAGTGTATTTTAGAATCTAACTGAACTGAATAAACGATAATAAAGCATGTATTCGTGGGATGTACAAATTTCACCAGCTAAAATGTACTTCAACTATATAAATTTGATAAACTCGCACATAAATAGCAAGCATTGCTAAAAACGCAAGTAATTTCAGGCTTACAAAATAATCGTTTTTTTGCATTAATAAGAAAAATATTAAAAGGGAAATCAAGGTGTAAAAGAAACCTTGTTAAAGAACGTGGCTTAAATTAATAATTTAAAAAAAGTTCTGTTATCCTGGTTTAAATCAGTATATAAATTTATACTAATTTCTCAATTTTTCGATAAAAATATCTCATTTTTCTAACCATTTTATAATAATCATATGAAAAATTTTCATGTTATACAAATGGAGCATATGCACTAATTTTTACCTGATTACATATTTTGTAATTTTGACAACAGAAATAACAACCATATTTATTATTATTATGACTATCTCAATCAAATCGTCACGAAAGCAGCATTGAAGTTAAAATGATAGCCGTTAGATTATGCGAAGATTTAGGCCATCATTGCCGTCTTTATCCATACGTGCATCACTGCATCAAAGCTTGAAATTTGTCAATAAAATATCATGCTTTTTTAATTATTCAGAATAAAAAATAGTCTGAAACAACAATTGGTAGAGAAAATAAACAATACTACTACAATTGAGAAAACTTTAATTTTTCTCTAAATAATGAAAACTCACATACTAAAACAATTAAGAATGCAAATCGTATAACTGAAACTACGGATTATTTATTTACAAAAAAGCACAGTGTACAACGAAAAGCTTACCCATAAGTTATACAGCTGCGAATATTTTGGAGTATTCGATGATTTTTTTCTCGTGGGTTTTGGTAAGGTTTCCGGTGACCATTTGCAAGTCATGAACTTTCTGGCACTAGTACAGAAATTAAGTTCAAAGAAGGTGTCTTTTTGAAATTTTCAATGGTTTTTTAAACACAATATTAGTAAGTCATATCCCGCAAAGACTTAATTCATCTAAAGGTTCTATTCCACGCCATTAGATGCATCATCAGTAAAATACATTACTATATCTACATTTAAATGGCATTGAAGTCGGCATAATATATGATCGTGTACCTGCATTTGTACGCCGGTTGTTTTATTTCATGTCAAATATTCAGAGCAATTTAAAAGCAGATTCCAAGTTCTCAAAAGGCCTTACCATCGGGAAAAGATGCGCATCATGATCAAAACAAGTGAACATAGATATGGAGTTTTAAAATAGCTTTTTAATACAGAATGATCAATTAGTTATCTATAAATTCATTAAAGTCATCATGATATCGTACATTACTTGATCAACTTTCTTATAACGTAACGTAGCTTGGACGAAAATGGCAGCTTGGAAGAAATGGCAGCTTGGACGAAAATGGCAGTTTGGATGAAAATGGCAGTTTGGATGAAAATGGCAGCTTGGACGAAAATGGTAGCTTGGATAAAAATGACACCTTGTACAAAACTTGCAATGAGGAAGAATTTAAACGTCTGGATAAAACCGGGACAACAGATGACACTAGTGATGAAGTTTTTGCCAACACTGAATCTAATTTTCCGAAGGAGCTAACGATAACAAGAGAAAAATACGAGGAATTATTCAGTTTTGATAAAAAATATGATATGATGAAATGATATGAAAATGTATATGATAAATATTCATTTGCATGCAAAATATTTTAGTTAATGAATGTTAAACTAGCGTATGTAAATTTTTTTTCATTTTTATAACTGTAACCAAGAATCTTTTTAGTTTAGTTTTATTAACGTGTTTAATTGGTTCAGTACATACATTAACTGCTTTTCAACCTTAAACACGGTAACACAAACCACAGGTAAACCTTTAATTATACTACTGCATACACGTCCTAATTGTGGTTCATTTTTATGGACGTGCAAAACCTTACAAATGTCCCGGCAACACAAATGTTTGCGTCCCGGGTGCTAGCTTCCGATCCCGGGTGAGCAATAAAAGGAAAACAAAAAAAGTGATCCCGGGTGAGCAAAAACGGACAATAAGACCTCTAAAACCCCCATTTTCGATCCCGGGTGAGATAATAAAAAGATTTTCCAATTGCGGGTAAACGCTGCAACGCAGTTGCAAATGCGTAAGATTTTGTCCCTTTGTATGCTAACGAACTATTATGGATACAAAAAAGAAGTATGCATGGTTAAAACAATTAAAATTTTAAGGTTAAATCCCATTTAATTTTTGTCTAAATCACACAATAAAGAATTACAATAAAGAAAAGACACAGACAATTTTCTCTTCCACCAACATCAAGTCAGGCATACGCACATTGTTAACAAGTGATTCCTCATTCGTTGCATTTCTTACTAAATAGTTCCACAGATATAGAGCATAATCGTTTTTACGAGCTGAAATTTCCAAATGCATGAAAAACCTGTGAAAATGTTTTAAATAATTGCAAAAATAATATTTTAAATAACCTTTTTATTGTTTTCATGATACAAACGTATAAAAAGTCGAAAAATTTGGATAACAAATGGTGAAAGACATCTACTAATATACTGCAAAAAAAATTAAAATTACAAATGTTAATGTTAATTTATTCAATAAATCATATCCACAAGTAACGTATAAGTTATCATTCAAAAAACAATATTTTCGGTTATTTAACGATATTCAACGACCAGTTAGACATTCAACTCGTTCAAATTCCATTTTCATTTGTGTCATCAACACATTTAAGTTAGTTTTACGTCGTCTGTTTTTTTACAACGAGTGAATCTTACTTAACATATAGATTTATGCGACTTAGTAGTTGGGTGGGACACGAACAAAGTTTTTAAATCATCGCGGTAGACAAACACAATCTTCCTCCAAGTTTTTTGCGTACAAAAAAAGAGCTTGCAATGAAAAGTCAAACTGCCTACGTACGTGACAGCATATAACTACCAAATTGGTTTTGGGAGTGTCTTTTAATGATTTTATTTTCGTTGTCGGTCACACTACCTACTTATTATCTTCCAATTATTCATCATCATCATATTCTTCTCCCTAATTGCTAGGTACTAATGGCAATTCCTAAGGAGCTCATAAGACCAAATCACCTTGACAAACCGAAAAAAGTAAACAGAAGCGATCGGAGTATTAATTTTCATTTTTAATGGCAATGTGGAAAGTAATAATTAGCAAGCTTTTTTCTGGGTGTTAATATAAAGCTGCACATAATACCTGAAACGTTTGCAGAATTCTTTGCTCTTGGCGATGCTACAGAACACCTGTGTTTTGTGAACGTGCAGAATACAAATCAGTTGGAGAGAGTCATCGGAAAATGTTGTAATAAATATACATACTATGTTGTAGCAATATTATTGCTTAAGCATTCTTACAAGTTCACCTCCGAAAAATCTCAGAGAATCATATGAACCCACAGACTACAGGCTATATGCTGTCATCAACAGCCTCCAATTTTTTTATAATATAAGCTCATGTCGCACTGAATATGACGCACAAACTCCCAATTTTTGTTCCGATGTATGCCTTATTATAGTCAGATTTCTCCCAAATGATCAACCGAAGTATAAATAAAACCAAAATATCCTCAATTTCGGAGACGTCAAACCTCTCATAATTAACACTTAATTCACAAAAAGTTGACTGAATTACTTGACAATTAATATTTCATTTTACATGATTTTGCTCCCCGGACAACAGGTTAGCTCTTACTCTGCTGTAAGTGCTAAAGTTGAAGAAGAAAATATTTAATTGTAATCGCATTCACCGTCACGGTTTTTTATGACATTTTTACGGCTTGCTAGGTGGACTTAGAAACTAGGCTCGTGTAACCAGCCAAAAAGGCAGACAATTTTATGTAAGACCAGAGGCGCCTTTCCCAGTTCCCATTTTCATTTCAGATAATAATGTTAAGTGTCATTAAATTCTATGTTAATTTCTGTATTATGTAAAACTTGTATCATCCCATCATTATATCAGTTCCATATTTTAATTCATTTTGAAAGGCTTGCAAATCGGCTAAATAAGCGGCTAACATCCTGCTGTGCTAGCAGGTTTGTTGCCATTTTCATTATATTTTGACTTCAGACTTATATTTTGACAACTTTGATTTGACTCTGTGTCTGTTTGGCTAGTTTAAAACGGCGGGACAACGCTGTCAAAATGACTGGAAGTCTATTTATTTTGCGGTTAGTTAGTTGATGGCAGTTCTCTGACTAACATCTGCACTTACGAGAGGCATAATGTTGTATAGTCGAGTATGGACAGGTCATAAAAATATGTTAACTTTCTTTTTGAGAAATATGTGTGGATGGTATTTATTTTTCAACATAGAGTTTTTACTATAGTATATCTTTGAATATATTTTGATATTCTTTGGGTTCATAGATTGAATCATAACTCGAAATGGATGGAGAAGAGATTTTATTTTATCAAGAAAAGTTTGTATTCGAAATAATCATCAGCTACGTTATGAAACACTCCATACTGCTTTAGTTCCACAATTTGTTCCTGGCTATATATGAATACGGCTTTACGTCATTTGCACCTAGGTGTCCATAGTCATTTTTGCGCTGCGTCGCGTTGATGAAGGCGTGTAAGCTGCACAATAAACCTGCAACGTATGGATATTCTAAATACTTTAAAACTGTAGGCGGTTAAAAGATGTAAGCTGGTGAAACGTAAATTTTTATATTTTTTTCTTAGATGCCTAAGGTACACTTGGGTCAAGGATATTATAAAATTAAAACTATATTTTCTCTGATAAAACTTTTTAACTGAGGGCCCGTAATCCGAATGCAGTTGAGGATTATATCTTTAATTTTGAGCTATCTAGAGAATCTTATTTGCATACTGTAAACTTTTTTAAACATTATTAATTGCAATGAAACTTTATATCGTTTATTTCGGTGTTCCTAGATGACTAACTAAATAATAGCTGATCGCACTACCAGTTATGTATAGATAAAACTAGTCCGGTGAATATGAAACAGATGGTGTATAAAGCCAGCTACGAATTGCTCCCTACCTTACAAATAAACTTTTTACTTTTTAGGTGGCGATTTCTTGTTAAAATTCAGCCGACACCATGTCAACTAAGCCATTATACTTTGATTATTGTAGGGCCCTCATATAATCGTTTTAAATGCATTATCGAGGTACAATACATCTCTAAAGAAT
>JAQIWO010001504.1:0-10132 GCA_034695405.1 Entomobrya muscorum
CTTTCATGAAGAAAATTAACTTTTTTATAGTCTAAAAATAGATTGCATTTTTTATCTGACATGAAGGGAAAAATAATTGAAAGAATATATGTTTTATCCCTGGCAAACATGATGGAAGCATCACATATTCAACGCAATGGTCGCACGAGTCGCATTTTTCCAGCCCAGCACGCAACACTCTTGTAGAATTTCTCAAAAGTGCAATGACTTATCTAGGTTATAAGCTTGAATAAAGAAGTTCCTCATCAAGCAGCACCCGCTCCCTAATCAGTTCATTTTTCTGCTTTTTTGATATTCAATGTAGTACACCTTGAAGAAGCACAGATATTCGTTAGGTTTTTTTATATGTCTGAATGTCTGTATTTATCATGCCATGAAATAGTTCCTTCCTTTATGTCTCTACAAACTTGTAAGTTAGATAGCAGCAATTAATAGCATAAATATTTCTGTTGACTATGAACACACGTACATAGCATAAAACATAATGAAATTTTAGTTAAGCCATTCTCTTAATGCAAAGCTGCTTAATCGAAATATGTATTCTAAATGAGACTTGTTTATGAATGTGGAAATGTGGAACAAGTACTTGGTCAGCATCCTACTATCATATCATATAATAACATACTTGGAATTTTTTTATGGATATTATCAATGTATTTTTAATTATAGACTTATGCAGTGTGTATGTATATTATGAGGCGTACATTGCAATGTACAATTCTTATATTTTTTTATTTATTGTGTTCTTCTTCTGCGGTCAACTATCTGCCTTGTTAGTTTTTGTGTATTTTCTGTCTTGTTTTTTTTTAAATTATTTTAATTTATTTTCCTGAAGTGAATTATTCGAAACTCGAAACTCTTAAGTTACATCCAACTTCAATTGTTAAAGAATTATCCCTTTTGACCGGTGACCATACACTGTTGCCTGTATTAACCGAAAACTAACCACCATACTCACAATCAGTTAGCAGGGGCTGCGGAACACATTTTTTCATGTGGGGGAGAAATGTTTTCGGCCAAGCATACTGTTGGACAAATTAGTGCTTGTTCAAAGAACTAATAAACCCAATTTTTATAAAACTGTATATTATCGTACTAACAAATTCCGTTTCCCGAAGTTATTCTTCAATAAGTGATGGCATTAAATGTATTTAAAGATGCATTTGCCGAAATAAACCCGTTTGCGTTAGCTACAGGGGTACAGGCTACGGGCTAATTATCCAGCAAATTCAAGTATAAATGTTTCATTCGAATTAAAAAATATTTTTCGCTTGGCACGCAAAATTACTATATCCTACCCAACTAGTTCATACTAGTTCATGAAATATATTTAAACTATTTTATGCTTCTAAAAGTAGAAATGAAAATTCGCTCTTTGTGTCAGCAGAAATATTCGAATCTGATTCAGCAAGAAAAGATACAAGGAAAAATTAAAGGAGGATGAAATTTTTAGTTATTTACACAACATCAAATGTCCGGGGAAAAGATTTATTTTCGGTACTATATCGAAACTTCAATTAAGAATCCGTAGTAAAATAACTCATGTTGCATGCCTCATTAGTTAGTTATACTGTTTCTACTTGCAACTTTTATTTTTTGGAGAAAGTTTGACATTTCGTGTGGACTGAAAGGTACCACCGCTCCATAGTTTTTATTTTAAGAATATATTTCTGTAGTGAAAAGTAGTACAACACATTCACTGTTAATAATTTAACAATTCCCCTCTGTTCTAATTTAACCTAAAGTTAAATCCTACTTAGCAATTTTTAACTCCCAATTGGCCAAATAAATACTACCGTTAAAAAACCACAGTGAAAGTGTCTGTAAGTGAAAGTCTACATTTTTGTATATTATGTTCTTGATCATGTAGCTACAACGCTCTTTAGAAAACAAGATTCCTCTTTTTAATTAATTGATAAAAACAGTTCAAAAAGGCACATATAAAACTGAATAATTAAGGTTTTCCTTGGAAACCTCAAATTTTTACACTTAAAGACACTAATTTGAGTTTTAAAACTTTGGTAATTTACATAAGTTAGTAAAATTTACGAAAACAGATGAATTTCAATGAAAATTAGGCTTCAATTCGACACGAGTATTCGGAAATTGCTAAATTTTGGTCAAGTTTGGTAATTATCTACACTTATAGAAATCATTTATTCAAATTTCTGAAACATCCTGTGTGGGAAAACACATATTTCTCCCCCACCTCGAATTTCACATGGGGGAAAGGACCCCCACAACCCCCACGGTTCCGCCGCCCCTGATGATGGAATACGGTTGCAATGCACATCTCACCATATCATATTATAAAAGAAATGTTGCATGTGAAAGGCTATATATTTTGAAGGCTATATTGAAGCTTTTATAGAGATGCCTAAACTAAAAGTTGAAAGTACTCAACCTTATGTACCTACTCCAAAATACTAAAACTATGGATACAATATTGTAATACGTGCGTGGCATATAGGTATACATGGATTGTTGAGATCAATAGAAAACTATTGTTTTGGCAGAGAAGGAGGGCAGAATACGAACTTGTGTATCTTCCATTGTTTCTCGTCTTGACATATATTGTTATAAAGCTGAAAGAGTTCTTATTATTGTTGGTAAACTGCCTTAGTCCAGTTTCCGGACTTTAGTCTTTGTTGCTTTTATAGCATAGGCATGAAGGTAGTGAAATATGGCATGCAATTAAATTCCTTGATTGTATTGACAAGACAGTGAGTTTTGATGGCTCAAGCTAAAAACATACGATGGTAAAGCATGTTGAGTTGGATTGTTACTATGAAATAATTTGTGGTTAGTCAATGACGCATTGGATTGGGATTATCATAATATATCGGAGAATGGAACATAAAAGTAACAACAGGTATATTATTATAGTCTTATATAAAATAGTTATGTATATAGTTCTAACTTTTTTAGAGGTAAAAATCATGATGACTATACGGAAATGAGTTTTAAAGACTTTGCGACAATTTAACTGATGGATAGATAATGGGTGGGTTCCTAAAATGAGAAGCTAAAAATGTGCAAAAGCTGCTTAGTGGTTACTTCGATTCTCTGTTTGTTTGTACTGCACGCACGACGACCCTAGATCTTGAAAGCTTATAAATTTCTTCCTCATGGGCAGGTACCTAATACCTACTCAATTAACAAACTTTAAGGTATGGATGGACCTTTTTTGTCCAGTTGTAGTAGTAATTAGAATAGATAATGATATAATCATTTAGTACTACTTGCTAGCGGAATCTGTGACGCACATGTCCACAGGTAAACAAATCATCGGACGTGCAAAATCTTACAAATATCCCGGCAACGCAAATTTTTTGGTTCCGGGTGCGAGCTTCCGATCCCGGGTACAAAATTATTTTTTTGTCCCGGGTTAGGGGTCCGTGTCTCGGGTAAGCAAAAAACAAAGTAAAAGGAAAAACATATTATTATATCCCTGTTGAGCGAAAAAACGGCCCAAATTGCATCAAAACCCCATTTTCGATCCTGTGTGAGAAAAAAACACGAAAAATGGATCCCGGGTGAAAAAATGCGTCCCGGGTGACCAAAAAAACAACAAAAAGACGATTCGTGTCCCGGGTACAAGGTCCGCGTCCCGGGTTAGCAAAAAAAACAAAAACATTTTCTGATCCCGGGTAACGCTGCAACGGCGTTGCAGCGTTTCGTAAAATTTTGCACGTCCGGAAATCATCGTCTATAATAGTCGTATTGGCTTGATTGCTTTTTTCTGCATAATTGTAATTTTTCCAATGCATTTTTTGCATTTTACAATTCCATTTGTTTTGTACGTTTTGCCGACAGTAGTTACTGAAATGTAAAAAACATCGGATAAAACTTTCATAAAAGATTGAGTGCTAAAGTATGTACGACAATTTCAAGTTTAGAATTTCAATTCATTATCGCATATAGCAGCCTATCGTCGAAGTAGCAACACAGATGGATGTAGGAGGTTAAGAAATTTACGATTGACGATTAAAAAAAACTATTATTGTAAAGAATAGCTGTAGATTGAAACAGCATGGAAAGGACGAGGCTGTTGGCTGAGGTGGATATATGGTTTTGGGCTTTAGCCCTGTCAAAAAATGAAGGTGAGGTGGAAGTAGCCTTGGTAAGCTTGGGCATTTAACAAAACACGGCAAATAGTTCAAACAAGTCATCATAGCAACAAACTGTACTTAATAGTTTGTGTGCTTCAATGCTTCATCCTGATGGATACTATTCATACAGTCAAAACTTTTAAGATTTCTTATAAATCATATAGGACAATCTTTTCTCAATATTCGCTCAAAAATTGTCTGGCACTACAAAACACAAACTGGACGAGACGGACGATAAAGGTATTTTTATTGCTCAATCCCAGTATCTTGGCATAATCAGTGGAACAATGGAAGTTAATATATGTAGGCGTTAGAGAGGTTACCAGCGCACAAAATTCATTTATAATATAATCCAACACACACTAGCGGTATTTGGCTCCATGGTCTATCGGGGTATGTATGAGTTTGGGGGAAATCAGATGACCACTGGCCTTGGAGTATGTCAAGGTTCATCTCTTATTTAAATGTATTTTATGATCAACTTTATGATCAATTGCGATGGCCCGCTGTGGAAACCCAAAAAAACAATTTATATTCTTATTTCAGGTGTATTGTGTATTGTGTATCATAATCATAATTTAATTTGTGGTAATTCTATAAGACACCCTTATTTATGGATTGACGTGACCCATGGTCTGTAGCACCTACCAATTACATTATAATGCTTCAGCTTTTAGCAACTATTATCTTCCAGAGGCATCTTCATTCTCATGTGCCTGATGGAGCACACTTTGAATTTTATTTTAATTCTGATTTTTTGTAAGTTCCATGTAGTACATAATAGCAATAAAATATGATTTGTTTGTTACAAAACACATACTTCATTTAGGTAGCTTCATTTAACTAGCTGGCTTATAATATGGGCTTAATTAAACGCTTTATATTAATACAAGACAAAACGAAACCTATATAGGTAATATTTAATATATAAGCTTAAGTAAGTACCTCGATGTCAATTACTAACCTACGAGCATGAGGATGAATTTTTGCATGTCACACTTACTAAAATAGAGTGTGGAAATGATGACCATTGCTTAGTCACTAGTCCTGACCCAAGGAGTCTGTAAACCTATTTCCAGAGAAATCATACATTTTGAGACAAACAAACTAGCTTACTTTGATTTCCTTTCGTATGGTGAACTGAATTTGGAAACAAAAACACTAGCACGCGATGTAAATCCAACCCCCTCCCCCCGCATTGCAAAAGCCAGACAATTCTATTTCGTTTAAAAAAACTTTCAATTTTGTCGTCGCTTGAAGAGCCCCACACTGACAGATACAGAGAGAGAGAGAGCAGCATAGCAATATGTCAAGTGTAGTAATGTAGGGTATGAAGTATACAAAACAAACTATGCCCAAGAAGACTAACAAAGTGAAAACGGTTTGTACAAGCAGGGATTTTTCTATGCGCGAGTTACAAACCCATAGAGCTAACGGAGCCCGCGCGAACGTTGTACGTTTTTTTGTTTCTGTGAAAACAATGGAAAGGTGAACTTGCTCAAACACAACAATTCATGTTCCCTACTCCCATGGCAAATGGAAGAGTGTATCGGTGTTTTTTTATTGTGGAAAGTGGAAAGCACACAAGCACAGCACAAGTCAAAATCAAAAGATAAGGAAGCAAGGGAGAAACATAAAAAATGACAGAACGACTCATGGATTGTTATTGTTGGGAATTGAGGATAAGTGAACTCAGCAGATAAGTAAAAGTAAGAACAGCTTTTAATCGCATTAAAATACACATGATTTTATTTGTATTTAATCGCATACCCGTGTAACTGGTTTAAATTAAACGATATTTCCCTGAGGCTATTTATTAATTTTTTTGTGATTGTTTACAGTTGACAGTTGGTTGGTGAGGTCCACCGAATATTAGTTTCAAACAAGTTAGTACTATAAATGCCAATATCTTAATCAAATTGGAACATGTGATTATCCAGACCCCTTTGTTATAAAGTTATAATATATGTTGTTTATGGATATTGAATAATCACGGTAAGTTTATCATAATCATAGAAAAACTGTGTAATTTTAATAATTAATGTCCGTAATTTACGGTTTATGATTTAAGAAAAATTTAAGGGTTGACCGTATGCAGGTGAATAAATCTTTATTAATTTGTGGTGTTATTTTGTTGGTTTTCACTTGTAGAGGATCTTGATCATCCCTCGTCATCATCATACACGTACTACTGTCAGTTGTCAGCCAGTCAACAAGTTTACGCCCATTCTTTTAACCTGAAATATAGCACGACATTTAACCTTGCCATTTGCTAATTGTCATCCGTCTGCTCGACACAAAACCTATTTAAGTGAATACGAACAGAGTAACAGAGCACTTCAAGATTTTGAAACTAACATAATGGCAATGACTGCACAGGCACAAGAACAAATGGAAACTCTAACCGCTTCAGAAAATGCTGTATTGGAGGAAATTGACGGGGAATCACTTGCATTTGCCAACCCCTCAAGTCCACCTGTACCTAAAATGGCTCATTATCAGCAACCAGAACCTCTGTCGCCACCTGAATCACCTGCAAAGTCGGGGCGAAATTTTGGGAATATTTCACCAATTTCAGAATTGCTACATGATGATGATCTTGATGTAGCATTAGCAGCTGAAGATAGAGAGGTTGGAGAAGAAATTGAATCTGTGGACACTGAAGGAAAGGTAACACCAGAACCAGGACCTCCACCCAATCGTGGCAGCTTTCCGCGGATCTCAGATGGTCGATCGTCTCCAATTCTTGCGTATTCACCGTCACTTATGAAAAGTCCATCATCTAACAACAGCAAGTCACGAATACAATCATCTCCATCTTCCGGTGGCAATGGTGGAGGATCTGGAAAACGTCCACGTAATATTGCTCGTATGCTCGACAACATATCGGATCATTCTTCCGGTGAGGAGGAAGTAAATTCTGTGGGAATGATGATGGCCAAATTTACAGTTCAGTAGTAGTAGTAGTGTATCGTTTCAACCCCCGCAGGCTGTGTTTCATTCAGTTGCAAATCACGATGTTATACTACCTAAAGACGCTATCGAATATCGAGTGTATTAGCATTAGCTATAATTAACAATTCATTTTATATTAGTATCAATGTGAATTGATTGATTAACTTCTTGGGAAATTTCTTGTTAAACTTGTTTGTATTATTTATATTTTAAAATTCTTGATTTATTATATTTTACTCAGCAAAGACTTTTATGGAAGGGCTCATTTCGAATAGAATTGTTGGAATCTTATAAAATGTTTAGAAAATTGTTATTTTACTTTGAGCTTGTTTCATGTTTGTGTTTCGTAAAGTAGTTAATACAATAATGATAAGAAGTAAATCACAAATTGTATTCAAAATCCGTATTTTGAGTCACAGGTAAATCTTGCCATTAAAAAAATAAAATTGGAATCAGATAAAAAATATATGTAACAAGAATCGCATTAAAAAATATTTCCTCAACAAGTATAATATTATATACTAAAATTATCAGTATCTCTTTAAGCTTCCTGTGTAAAAAGCCAAGCTTAAGTTTTCGATCCCGTAAGTATTTTGTAATGTATTATTAAACATTCCCAAATGCCTAATATGTAAACATTAAAAGCGTTTATAAAGCTTCAAATATGCATATTGTATAACGCATATAGTTAGTGTATTGATATGAATGCCAAGATTAAGCTTGGAATGTGCCTTCGCTTTTTTTATTTACACTGGGTTTTTTATATATATTTTTTACTCTGGAAATGTACAATAACGAATTCAAATGACACGAACAAATATGACCTATAAGAGAATAAAGATGTAATGTATATTATGTATTCAGGTCAAATATATGTATTTTTAAGGAATAAAATCTGTCGATTTTTCTTCTACGTTTTCTCATAAAATTCAAATAGTTTTTATTATTATGATAATTCTCAAGCAGTAAAACTATTCAGTCGCGTTCAATAATTTCCCTAACAAGCACATCCAGTAAATCAACAAAGAATAGAAAAATAAAATCTCTATTTTTACTGAAGCATTTAACAAAATAATCCAGATCAATAAGTTTCAACATAAAACTTTCTAAAATATATGTAAGGAATGACTCAATAGTCGACTTGAAACTAGGATCACATGTAGTACACGAGGAGTTGTGATATTCATGACTTACCTCTTCACTAGAATTAGTATTATCATTAGAAGCTAACGATGCAGTAGCAGAGAAAGCGTTTGACGGCGAGGTGGAAGAAAGGTTTCCAACATTTGCAGTTCCTTTGTTAGTGCCAGGATCGGTTCCAGTTTTAGAGTCCTCCTCACTTTGTTCCTCATAAACGTCGGCTATTAGGTCAACTACGGTAAATAACAGATCTTCTGAGAGTACCTCTTTGAGATTTTGGTCTAATTGTTCGTTAAAAATGGGCATCAAATAGGGCTTCAGAAAGCTGGCAAGGCCAGCAAAGAAAGGGTTAGCTATCGGACTACTGCGCATCAACGATGTCACTAAAATAGACAAAAAATAATGCTTCATGACTGTTAGATTCTCACAAATAGAAAACGACCTATAGTTATTGTAACTTAGCATACCCAAGTCAACGAAGCTATCATAAATCTCCCCATTTGAAGATTCAATTTTCACTCTAGAATTGACCTCAGGATGGTCCCATTCTTCATATGACTTTGCCTCTATTCCTGCCCTTTTTACAGGCTCGTGTTGTTCCGACAAGGGATCTTAATACTGTTTCCATGATTTTGAAGTGGACTTGATAAACTTGGCAATGTACATCTCCAAATGTGGCCGTCGTTTAAATGCCAGATTGGGTTGAATTTCTCCTGCAGCAGGCAAAGAAGCTGTACTCACTGCAACTGCCCCAGCTACTCCTCCACCAGTTGACGATTGTTCTGAAGACGAAGATGAAATTGATATATTTTGCTGGCTACTTTCCGTCAATGGTAGGCCGTCAACGATTCCCTGTTCAATTTTTAAAAACTCTCTAAAGGAGTTTGAGGGACCGCCATAGGATGCAGATGTTGTATGTCCACCGTTGCTATTTCTCCTAATATTAATAATTTGTTTTTAAATATATATTTTTTTACAATGGTGTTTTCCAAATATAGAGAGAAACATTAAAAAAAACTCATGATCTATATATGGAATGTTGTAAATTACCTCACGCTAAAGGGATCAATACCAACTTCCATCGCCATTTCCACTCGACTCAGTCCCATCGTCTCCAGAAATAAACTTGAACGACAAAATCCTGGTAAAAATTCCAAGTCCAGTACTCGTCTACAATAAGGATCCCCTTCCTGGGGGAATTCGTCCAATTCTTCGTGAAACTAAAATTCATCGTTGCAGGACTGTAGAATGGGTGCAATCGAGTGACCAGAAGATGGGGAAAACTTGGAGTGTCTTCTATCAAAAAGTTGTCGACACATCGTTTCCATCCAGAACACACAAAGCGACAAGTTTTCAAAGTCATCTGCTGCCCAAAACTTTCTTCCAGAATTTCAGGATGCCGTGCTGTAAGAATCTTTAAAACCTAAAAACCAAAAAAATAAATTGTTGAAATCAAGTTTTAGCTTTCAAAAATGAATAGGAACAAAACAAAACTGAAAGTTATACTTCCGTGAAGAGGAAAATCTTTGCTTTTCCCTTAAGCAAGGACTGGAACGTAGTGCAAGTAAAGTATCGTATCAGCTTTTCATGTCCTTTGGATCCTTCAAATGCTCGAAAAGCATCTCCCAGACCTGTCAGTTAAACAAGAGATAGTTACATTACACAAAAAGAACTTGAAATGAAATTAGTAGACAAATGACGAAGACAAAATACAAAGAGGAATGAACATCTTACTTCCTCTGGAAACACCTTCAGCGGGTGCATCCCCTTGTCCATCTCAACCGGCTTATCATCATCAACCTCACCTTCCACTTCGGAGTCACGTTCTGTGGCTCGTCTCCCTTGCTCTTCTTCATTGAACATCAGCACTTGTTGTTTGAGCTTCAAGTTTTCGAGCTTCAGCATCTCCACTTGCGTTTCCAACT
>JAQIWO010001505.1:0-10131 GCA_034695405.1 Entomobrya muscorum
CATATATGATACATTTGTATGTACTATATATTTACTATACTGCATATAAATGTATCCAGTGAGAGGAGAAAAAAGAATGTAAAAGAAAGAAAAAGTGTTCCGTCTTGATAATGTTAGTTAACTTGCTTGAGGAAGGAATAATTTATCTCCGCCACAAACTCTAACTCTTGCTGTACGTGTTCAATGAGTAAAGAGATGTATGTATATATGCATATACCTAATATAATAGGTATAGTTAGCCTACAGCTATATAGAAGTAATCTAAAAGTAACCAAATGGAGATTTTTTTTAGAATTAATATTCCGTCTCTCAACTCTGCTGCGTATTCTCGTATAAATTTGCAGAAAAACATGGATCGGATAGGTATGCATGTAATGTGTACTTCCATTTGGTTGAATATACAAAAGTTCTTCTTGTCTCTTTGCTATTTTTCAATGTTAAGCGACTACTACTGCTGCTGCGAGTTGTGGTGCGCAGCATGCGACTATTCCATGAGAAGATGCCGATAGTATACATCTATAAAAAAATAACGATATATATAATATGTACTTACTATAGTAGGAAGTAAGAGAATTATAATGATTATATGATGAAAGGGAAAGGTTTAGCCAAGCAAACCAACAACAGTGAGTGAAGAGTGAAACTAGGAGAAATATGTAGAATGTAACATTGAAGTTGGAGAAGGAGGTGGTTTGGCTTTGGTTTTGTTGGTGTATGGAGGAATGGACGATTAATATGGGATGTGTGTGTATGGAACAACGTAAAAGTAAATGTAGTACTTGTATGGAATAGAACTTGTAGTACGATAGATACATATGCATGGATAATACCACTGCGTGTGTTGCTATATGACTTTGGTGGCGTAGTGGCAAAAAGCTCCGCCTGTGCGTATGTAATGTAAATGTGAATAGACGTTATAACATCTAGCGGTAGTGGAGCTATGATAATCATCATCATCATGGAAGTATCAGGACACTGACACGCTAACCTTGAAATGCACCTGAGTTATTGACCTAACAGCAAAGCAAACGCAATTGTAATCACCATGCGGC
This sequence comes from Entomobrya muscorum, assembly GCA_034695405.1. Lineage (NCBI taxonomy): Eukaryota > Metazoa > Arthropoda > Collembola > Entomobryomorpha > Entomobryidae > Entomobrya > Entomobrya muscorum. The sequence continues at coordinate 1,053 of JAQIWO010001505.1, forward strand.
GATGATGATGACGATCAGAATTGGAGAAGAGGCAAATGTGATATAATTATTACATACGTTGCTTTATGAAGTATAGCTAGTATTTAGCAGACAAAGACAAAACTCACCTGAGTACAAGTAATGGCTCAATGGGAATTACTGGTATAATGATAATCGAGATCGTAATAATTGCAGAGATAATTTTATGTGTTTACTGGTACAATGTCCAGATGAGAGGAAAATCTGATGACTGATGGTAGATAAGAAATTTAGGAGGAAAGGTAGTATTTAGTAATATAATGGAAATGATGCCATTGCTTTGCTACATGAATTGCAATGAAGATAAGGAGCGGATAAGCGAGGAAATTTTTCGTCAATGGATGTTGTAAATGCAAACATTAGTTGAAATTAAGAACAATTGGTATAAGGAAGCTAAACGAGCAGAGAAAGAATCACTGCTTTCAAATTCAGTCAATCATTTTGTTTTGGAAAGTTGTGAAAAAAGTTGAGGATAAAAGTGACTAATGAAGAATATTCCTTTTGGTGTGATGATTATAGGAAGAGAAGATCTTTCTCCTCCCGGTGGATTCGGTGCAGATAGCTGTGGAGATGGAAAGAAAAAGAAAGGTCCCGTTCCGCGACAACAGGAGGAACTATGCCTGGTGTGTGGAGACAGAGCCTCTGGATACCACTATAATGCTCTCACCTGTGAAGGATGTAAAGGTGGGTTGACATTTTTATAGTATTAATACACTTACTTAAATGTGGAGTCGTTGTTTTTGATTTGATATGATGATCTGTATCCACGTTTTCTCTATAATATGTCATCCTACGTCATTTACCTATGACTCCACAAACATATCATTTCCATTTATATTTTGATTGACGTAAGAAATTGGCTATTCTCGATGACAGTTCGTTGAAGCGAGTGTAATAATATGAGAATTTTATATTTATTTATTTTTTGCTCGCGTCAGGTTTCTTCCGAAGAAGTATCACAAAGAACGCTGTGTACCAATGCAAATATGGGAATAGTTGTGAGATAGATATGTATATGAGGAGAAAATGTCAAGAGTGTCGATTAAAGAAGTGCCTCACAGTTGGAATGCGGCCTGAATGTAAGTTTTCTCAGTGACAAAACCATCTATAGTTTGAAGTTCAACTTTCACCTTGTCGTATTGTTAATGCAAAATAATAATTTATCTTGTATTTGTGTTGATTGAAGGCGTCGTACCTGAGTACCAATGTGCTGTAAAAAGGGAAGCCAAGAAAGCACAAAAAGAAAAGGATAAACCTAATTCAACGACTCAGTCTCCCACACCTAAAGAAGTGGAGATTAGTAAGGTGAGCACATACATTTTCAATACATGTGAGACTTGTATTACAGTTCGAGAGGAAACATGTTTCCTAATACCTGTATGTTGTTCGATGAAAACTCAACTCCAACTTTATCCCATGTACCAATCCATTTTAAGCTAACTTGGATTGGATCTTGAGCAAGCTCTAACCAATCTCGAGAAAAGTTGTTTGACGTCATATATTACACTTGAATTATTTTAGCAATATCGGTTCCATAAATTACTTATGTATTTGCATACTCATATTTATTTCTTGTTTTTTTCTTTCAGGAGGAAAGGCTGATGACTCCTGATAGACTGTCGACAGGAAGGCACCCATCTGTTGGTGGTAGATCACTAAGCGTAGAGCAGGAGGAGCTAATCAATCGATTAGTTTACTTTCAAGATGAGTTCGAACAGCCCTCAGAAGAAGATCTCAAGCGATTAAGCGTAAGCGATGCAACATACTATTTGACACTTTCTCGGTTTTTGTCTTACATATTTTTTAAACTATGTGTTGTGTGTGTGAATTTTTTAATCTTCTTCAATGCCCTTTGCAAAAAAATATAAATATTTTTACAATCTTTGTGGGGATTTTCCTTTTCTTCTTTCTCCTTTTTCTTATACTATAAATCTTTATATACATACACATAACATGATACACATGCACTTACATACATACATATGGAATGTTTTTCTTCCACTTTTCTTCAAAATGGTTAACTTTTTTCTTTCGCTTATTGGTCAATAATATAGTCGCTCCCAACCGAGGGAGAGGATGCGAGTGAGGTTCGGTTCCGACACATCACTGAGATGACAATATTGACAGTGCAGCTAATCGTAGAATTCTCCAAACGCTTACCAGGCTTCGACAAACTAGAGCGGGAGGACCAAATCACGCTTCTGAAGGTAAATGAGCAAATGCTGATGTGAAATTTTCTTTTGTTTGTTTTCTATTGCTGGTGGGGAAAATAAAAGGAACCTCCGGTCCAAATTCATGACAGTGAGGCAAAGTTCAAACACATAACGGAGATGACAATTCTCACGGTACAGCTAACCGTAGAATTTGCCAAAAGGCTCCCGGGATTTGATACTCTGCTTCGGGAAGATCAAATTACCTTGTTGAAGGTTATAAGAATAATTGGAAGAAATGAAGAGGATTGACAATCATTCCTCAGAAATTTCGACCTGATGGATCTATCAACATTTTTCGTTGTTGTTTTGATCAATTTAATCAAATTGATTCGTTGTTGCTGGATGTAGTTTCTGTATTTTTAATATACTTTTTGTTTCTCTCAAAAATTTACAGGCCTGTTCCTCTGAAGTGATGATGTTACGCACAGCTAGAAGATACGATTTTAATACGGACACGATCGTGTTCGCAAATAATCATCCCTATTCTCGTGAGAATTATTGTATGGCTGGTGTTGGTGATTCAGCCGACCCACTCTTCAATTTCTGTAGGCATATGTGCACAATGAAAGTTGACAACGCAGAATACGCTCTTCTTACTGCCATCGTAATATTTTCAGGTACGTACACGAGATTTTGTATATTAAAAATTGTGAGATTTGATGTTCACTACACACACAGTGGCTAATACTCAAGTTGCCGACTCGAAGATCACGATCATTTCGTAAAATGAAAAGACGGGAGTTTGACGTTGATAGATAGACCCATTATGATATTAAAATTAGCTTATCAGGAAAAGTAAGCATCTGCGTCTGGATTTGCCTAGTGGTCCCTATATGTTTACCTTGTCTTTTCATATGAAGCACATCGATTTTGACAGATGTCTTTTATGTGTATTAGTTTTGTATTAGTTTTGGAAAAAAACAGATTAAGGATCTCCTGCATACTAAATTCATTCAGGTAGTACGACGGTTTTGTCATAAGTTTTTATGGATTTTTCATGTTTTTTAAATCAGTTTTAAACCAAAAAGTTTTTAGCAAGTTTTGTTAATGTAGTTTGCAAACATTGTATGAAAACGTTCTTATAGTCTACTAAAAATACAATGGGGCAACTGACACGGAATTTTTATTAATCCTTCCATCTGATGCGAAAGCAATTTATTTATGCTACAATAAGTCATTTTTTCTATAATTCTAGAACGTCCCCTCCTGTTGGAGCCGAGGAAAGTTGAAAAAATCCAAGAAATCTATTTAGAGGCTCTCAGAGCGTATGTTGAGTACCTCCATCCCGTCCGGCCTGGTAAGCTAGTACAAAAACCTGAAATGTCTAATATATTAACTTTCTAAAAAAATGTCATTAAGAATGACACCTTTTGATTACCTGTCAACTTAACATTTACATTTTTTTCTTCAATTTTCCAGGTGTAAACTTCGCACGCCTTCTGGGGGTCCTAACGGAGCTGCGAACGCTCGGCAACATAAATTCCGAAATGTGCTTCTCATTGAAACTGAAGAATAAGAAGCTACCACCGTTCCTTGCTGAGATCTGGGATGTATCGACGTGATCAGTGACAAATGTAGAATTTAACATTACTTTTCTACAAAACAACTTTAGATTATTTACTACTAATTATATTATTATATATTGTCTAAAAAATTATATAGAACCTACTGGTGCTATTGTTACTTTATATTATTATTACGAACCCTACCTTATTCTCTACTACAATATACTTTGTTATTATCTTTTAAAAATAAAACATAATAATAATATCGTGTAATAATCATAATGATATTGGATCAATCAAAACACACATTATACAATATACAAGAAAAAAATGAATGATTTGACGATAATACAAAAAGCGTTATAACGTTTATTTATTCGTACGACAAAACGTTGTAATGTAACGTTAAAAAGCTCTTCTTTTTTGTGTTTGACGAAAATCAAAATAAAAATGGAAAAATTTAATCAATACTACACATGATAAACTTACTACTGTTCTTACTACTTGCAGAGGGGTGTGCCTTTTAAAATCTCTTCTATGTGTGCTATGATATAGAAAAAAACTAAATACTATATTGACTATTATTATTATTAGATAGAAGGAAAAAATGATGATACAACTTCTTCATTTTGTTTTTTTTTCGTTATACGTTTACGTTGTTTATTCCGTGTATGTTCGAAACGCGTGCAAAACTATATACTTATTATGATGATGATACGTATGATTAAATGTGTGCCGCCAACAAAAGAAAAAACTCTATAAACACACAAGAAACAAAAACAAAATCACACTTTTGGTCGTCGTGTTTAACACAAAAGTATGAATGATAGTACGTTACATGCTCTTTAAAAAAGTAACTAAACTCTACAACATAAATATATATATATTACATTATATATATGTAATACGTAATACAATATATATATATATATAACAAAACATTGAAAAAAACACAACATACATAATAAAGTACATACATAATTTGTTGGGTAATGTTCAGTATTCCATTAAGAACGAGAGGAAATTATTATGAATAAAAAGTTGATTACTTTAGATTGAAAATTGCTTTGTAGTTTTAATGTTATAAGTGCCATTTTCTCTTTTATCTCATATGCGATATCCGTACATAGCCTGGTCTCAGAATTTGTGTACTCAATTATAATGTTTCTGATTTGGACCTCCCGTCTCACTAAAAACGTCCTGATCATGATGATTATGATCATCACCAATTTACATAAAATCATAATATTAACTTTTGACTAGTTATGTGCAATGTGATGGCGTGGCGTGGCTACTTTTGTTTTATTGCATCTCCGGCGTCACCAGCAAACGGCATGGTGAAAAAAATTGTACATTTCGGGGGAGTAGAAAATGTGTACCTTTCTGCCTTTCTGTAATACTGTATTATTTCGTAATCATTGCTAGACTCGCATAATAAGCATCACCGTCAGGAAGTTTGGCTTGAGGATTGTTGCGGAGGAGGTGGCAATGATAGCGATGTGGTGGTGGTATTGTTGCAATTGCTCTCTGGTGTGGTTTTGTTTTTTTAATATTTGCCTGCAGCAAGCATCAACAATAAATGCATTAAAATAAGTATCGTTTTCTAGTCAAGTCACAAAACACTATGAAAACGAAACAAGAGCAATTTGGACAAAACGAGATGAGATAATTCACTCTCATCACATCCCCAGAAACGCCACCACCACGACTACGACACCAGTCGTCATCAACTCACCATCATCATTATTATGCTTTGTTGTGTTCTCCGTTCTCAATGCTGCTAAAGCAAAACAAAACCCAACAAAGTAAAGTAGTGATGTGATGGTGGACGAATTACAAACTAGAATATTATTATTACCTATGCATGTTACAATAATTCTTGATGTGCACAAGAGCGTGTCCGTCAGAAGTGAAAAAATGACTTGTGTGTGCTCGTTGAATGTGTGTTCATGTAAGACAAGACAAGCAGACAGACACAGATCAAGAGATAGATTTTATTTACCTAACAAAGTAATTTACAACGCCAGCAACAAGCTCCTTTAAAAAGTACACAAGTTGGTTCAAGTCAAGTGTGGAGAACTCCTAATCATTGATATAATCATATTCCGCCTTTTTAACAATAAGTGTAATTGGTGGGGAGAAGCATATATTCTTAGCATTGCCTATTTTAGAATAAGGGCCAGCAGCAAAATCATAATAATAATAGCACATTTTGCTATATGCATATTTTTGCATTAGTATTCCTATACTTTTGTGTGAAGTTCTTGTGGAAGTTTGGATTGCTAGATTGGAATAATGCGATCCTGCTATGAAAAGGTTAAATCCAAGTTTGGGTAAGTATAATAGTTGTAAATTGTAAAGCATCAGTTCTGTACAAGTTCCTTCCTCGTATACATTAATCTCACTTTAACAATGGCATAATCAAACAGCATAACTTTGAGCCACTTCTAAGAAGAACCTAATTTCTCGCATCACTTGTCTGTGTAGACTGTGCCATGCAAATAAGCATATAAACTACCTAGTTTGGTTTAAATAGCTGCTAAAAAACTGAATATTTATCTTCTTCTTTTTGCATACCATTGTCGTTGGTTTGCTTGCTACACGCAACCGGAAAATTTCTCAAGTAAAAGTGCTACCTCTGCTGCTGACAACCGTTCCAACAAAAGTGGAGGAGCTGGAGTCGCAATCTCCACTATCTCGTCACCATCATCTTTATCTCGTTCAAGTACAAGACACGCCAAGTGTCTCAAGCCGATCTCGTATCCCATCATCCCATCGTCTCCGTCATTTTCAAAATCACGAATGCGGAAGCAAGCACGAGGAAGCAATGGTAATTCGTCTCGTAACACTCTTGTCGTTGGGAGAAGTGGCCACCAGCAAGTTTCTGGATCTAAATCCGTTTTAGTGCCTGGTACTGGTCCAATTGCCCAAATAAGATCCCTTCCTCTACACATAAGTCAAATTCGATGTTTTGGGCGCACTGGGCCAGAGAGGAGTGGTCAAAGAAGCTCATACATTATAAACTCCTCAAAGGTTAGTGGAATATAACTTGATATATATATATGTTACGTCACACACAGAGGTCATAAAGCAAGCAAAGTCTAAAAGGAGAAGCTCTTTTGCAATGAAAATGAAGAAGACAAGAAAAAGTACTCGTCTTATGTTCTCCTTTTTACATAAATTTTGCTTGTTCGAGTTTTTTTCTTTCTTTCTCGTCTCTGACTGAACTATGTTACGGAAAATTGAAAATGGCAGATACCTACCTGCATATAACAATAATAATGTTCTAGAGAGTGAATGCATGTTATAGGCATATAAATAATACTTGTTATTGTGTATTGTGCAAGAGAAAGCTTGTACGGCTGTACGTATGCATGTTAGCGTGACATTCTTTATTCTACTTCGCAGGTAAGAGATTTTCAAAACATAAAACGCTCCCGAAGCCTTTCTCCTGAAATATTAAGAAACACCGGGAATGAACCCCTCAAGAGCCCTATTTTAGTTAGGAGTGCTGCATCGTCGAAAAAGGTATGTTCCTATTCTTCTTCCATAAATGTGCAAAATGATATACTATGCCATGCCATTGCCTTTTTTAAGATCAGATGATTTGGAGTGTGTGTGGCAGCATTCATGCTTTTACTTTCTTCCGCTTGTTGATCAAATCCTGTTTTTATGCTTCACTGTAAAGCCTTAGCTTTGGACTCATGTTGTATTTTTATAACATTTTTTTGCATCGAACCGTTATACACATGTATTAACGGACGCGATGTCAACTGTGACATATTTTTTATGTTCATGCCCATCTGCCAGTGGATGCATTTCGTTTATAAACCTAAACTTGTAAAGTAAACCGATAATAGCTAAACATACAAAAAATTGAATAAGTACTTTAGTGATTTAATGATCTTTGAAATTATCTAGTTTTCCACTTCGTTTTCAAAATAACTTGGCTGACCACTATGATAATGATAATAAATACTGCATGCACATGTAGGATCTCAATTTGAAAAATGAGAAAGAAAAGTAAGCTGCTTTAAGATTACCATGCAAAGCTTATAATTATAGACGTACTATGAAATAATTGGTTCTCAGTTCTCATAAAAGTTTATCGATTAAAATTCTCAGTTGACCTTTTTAAATTCAAGAGTACAGAATTTTTACATTCCAAGAGCTCAACTATAACAATTCATCAGTCAACAAAACGAATTCTCGTTCTCTTTTCAACTGACTACTGGACCAACAAGATTCTTTTGTTTTAATTTTCATAGAAAACCCCAAATTTTTATTCTTTGGCGAAACAAAAAGAAAATTAAGTTTTGTCTGTTTTCTTCGTGGAGGAAAAATTCGCATATAACATCTTCATCGCCTTCCTGGCAGGTTTTTACATTTTGCTGAAAAAATTAACTTTTATACCACTACAAACCGACTAGTTTGACTGTGTCCAAAATATAAAAATGTAGTTCATCAGATCAGAGTTATTCCGTATAGTCTACGGCAGGTTTCGAAAAAAAGCCCTAAGAAGATTTAGCGAAAAGAGACATCTTATCTTTACAGTAGAAAGTGTATAAGTAAATATAACTCGACTAGACGCAATGCATATTTTAAAAAGCTTGAGACCTTTTCCAAATCGCACAAGCATATTTTATATTTGTTCATGCATTATCCTAGTTTATGGTTTAGTATGTAGTTCATCTCTCTAGTGTTTCTTCTGTCTAAAATCCCTTTGCAGGCTCATAAAACGACAGCAACAACAACAACTAGTTGTGGTGGTGGTAGTGGCTCTATATCTTGGGCTGGGGGTGTTGGAGCAGGAGAAAAAAGAATATTATGGCCATATTGTAGAAACCTTCCTGGTTCTTCTCCGTCTACGACGTGTGCCTCTCCCTATTCCACTTACAATTTGGTGAGAGGCCGTAATAGCCGGTTCTCCTCTGCCAAACCTCACCCAACAAGGCTAAGGGTCAACAGGCCAACATCATCAGCAACAGCAGCGAAAGCCAATACGGATCGCTCTCTTTCTCCACAAACAAAAACAAGAGGAAGTCCAACAACATCAACTGCTACAGTAACTTGTGTTAATACTTTCACAGCTCCTGATACAACTCCTACGACTTCATCAGGCCAAAAGGAAACAAAAGGAAAACCTACAACAACACCAGCACCTTTTCCCATAAAAGCAAGCTCATCAACATCAGCAGAAACAGCGGCAACAGCTTTACTATTTTCTCCTTTTGTTTCTACCACTGCGGATGCGAGGGCGTCCACTTTTACAGCCCCAACAAATTCCCACTTTCATGTTACTTCCACTTGGCCGAAACGTAAAGGAAGAGTCATCAGCACAAG
>JAQIWO010001506.1:0-10129 GCA_034695405.1 Entomobrya muscorum
TATTTTTTAGTAATTCTTTAAGCTGAGTAACGGTGAGTCTGGTGTAGGGCACATTAGGAGATGCAGCTTTGTTGGCGGCACCTTTGATTAAGGTTGGTTGACTCTCACGTGCACAGCTTGCAATTTTTGCCGCTGGATTAATCACAGCTAAACCCGTGGAAGAGTTGGCTCCAGTTTTCACAGTTACACTCGAAGCTGTATTGCGAGACACAGTATTTACAGGATTTTCATTCATTCGAATCGGCTCGTAGGCAAATTCTGTGACGATTGCGTAAGCTATTTCTTCAATGCAAGCTGAGATGAAAGGGATGGAAGTGGTATCCGTGTTTACTGCGTTCATGAAGCCGCTGGAGGTAGCAGCGGTACTTGGCTTCATGTTGGCTGCGTTTGAGGTAGAGCTGGAAGATGTACTTTGACGGTCTTGAGGCGTGCATGAATTGAACAAGGTACTTGGATCAGCATGGATTTCTTCCTTAAGCGAACGGATCCTCTTTGCCAATTCCAAAGCACCGCGGACGAACGCATCGTAGCTGATGAAAGGTGAAATTTGGATTGACGCTGGATTGAGTCTCACTTCAGGCGTGGATGGTGAATTATCACTGTTCCCGGATAAGGGAGTACGAACCATAGGATCTTCTTTCATTTTCTTTTCCTGTGTCCCGCTACTGATACCACTTGGTGGATCACTTCCAGGCCTTCCCGATGGTGGATCCTTTCGCTTTCCAAGGTTTCCAGAAATACCTACATACCAAGAATTTATTAGCAACAATGATAGATTTGAGATTTTATTGAGTTATGATGACTGGGAGACTATTAAACTTTAACATTTTGAATAATTTATGAATTCATTGCTACTATTCGTTAAAGTAAGATATGTAACATTAAATAAATTATTACATAATTACCTGATTTATCGTTGTTCCCAGACATATTAGTAATCAAATAAAACAAGTCACCATATATTTTAAACAGTACAGGTAACTGCCAAAATTACGAAATTCTATCCAATTTAACTGCAGCTTTTTACCACAGAACACAACTAGCAACTAAAGCTACAAAATGTTTGTCAGTTAAAACAAACAAACTTTGGTTTCCGATTTTTAATTCAAGGCTAATATCAGAACGCGCAAGTAGAGTTGAAAACAATGATAACTGCTACAGCCAACTGCCAAAAATAGAGGAAAGACTGTAAAATAAATGATGGCTGCAATTCGTCAGTCAACCCAGCCCAATCAAAGTAAGCAGGATTCACAACAAACAAGCAATCAAAAAGACCGTTAAAGCAGCATACTAACTATATGATTAGTTACTTTTAACCATAACCATCAAGTTAACCCATTAACTTGATTAAACAAAAATTATAACCTAAGTCTTTTTTACGTCACTTTGCTACGTTAGAAAGAATCAGAATCAAATCTTTACACTCAATCAATGCAGCTTTTTAACAAAACAAGTGGCACTAACTCATCCGTTGTCGTCACAAGCACAAGAATATTCGTAATCTTAATCTTCTGAGCAAAACGGTAAATTATGGATTTGATTTAAGAAGCAAACTAAAAGTTAAGCAAAAACAAAATTACTGTGAACTCTGTGGAGGAGGAAGGCAGGAAAAGAAATGATGAACAATTTGCTCACAAGTCGCAGGAGACCTTCTAACATATTGCAATGTACAAATTGAAGAAACCCCAACACGACATGAGTAGGTAATACATACGTAATTAGTAATAAGCATAATACCATCCAGTTCCTCATCTTTGCATTGAAAATTATATGCATTCTAGGATCTGCATATACGTTGATACGGCATGTCATGCACTGTAAACGTTAGGACCAACCTCCTATGTATCAGCCTTCTAGTTAAACGCAAACAAAAAGATGAAGGCATAAAGGAAAAAAATATGATGCCCAACTGAAAACTCGGTTTTAAGGGCAAGCGTCTTGGTTACCAAGTTGTTAAATAATGAACTTGGTTTTAAGCATTCAGCCAGCCCTCCAATACCAAAAAAATGCGCATTTGAAATTATCACGTTGGTTTACTTTGTTCGCATTTCACTACAATAGAAAAATGTGCATAGTGGTCAAAAGAGTCAAACATGTTTGCGGTAGGTTAAGCGTAAAAGCCTAATTGAGAACTGCAAGTGATCATACGCAAATTAGACATTCAGAAAATGTTTGGCTCCCTAAGTACTAAAGCTGTTTCAACCTATGTAGCAATTCTCCATGATCATCCTAAAAACCTCATAAAATATTTCCTGGAGATGAAGGTTTCGTGTATACTCATGTACAATAAATATTTTCTTTCGATTCCTATATAAAGCTCGAGTTTAAATTTGACAAGGTAAAAATTAGTTTAAAACCAGTTCCCGAATACATACCTCCTAAAATTTTTACTTGTCCAATTTTAACTTAATATCTTCTCGATGTTTGTAACAAATTCTGAGATGGTGTAGTTTGGTATTATATTAATGTTCTTAAAAACGTTTATAAATACATATATATGATTCACCTCCGAGGAACTCAATGTGGAAAATTAAAGTCTAAAAATTGCCGTGTGTGACCACTTTTACAATATTAGCAAAGTATAATGTAGAATAATCAATATAAATAAATGCTTGTTAATAGGTATAAAAAATAAATTGTTTACATTATTCATGGTTCAACCATACCTCTGTTCAACGAAACAAAAACAAACAAACAAAAAGGATTTTGACTTTACGACATTAATCAAAATGATTTTATTTTTTTGAAGCCTGGACTAACATTGTGCCTAATTACATAAGAAGATTTGAAAGTGTTTCATCATAAAAAGTCAAGCATTTTTAAACGGTCATAATTTGTATCTCATCCTATGTCATCTCATTTAAAGATTGCATAGCGAAGAGAAAGCAACAGCAAAATCTTCAGTGTTGATCAGTTTCCACTCACTTCTATAATGCTGAACACCAACAACATATTGAAGATAAACAACTAATTTCAAACATTCGTATGCTTTGGAAAAATAATATTACGGGATCAAATTATCTTATGAATTCTGTTCAAATAAAATAAAAACTTTCAGTAGCTGCCAAGCTACAACTCTATTTTCATCCACGGTTCTATGAGTATGATTTCGTTGAAATAACTGTTTAAATTTTAAATAACTAACTAATCACGCTCCATTATGTATTTTCTTAACATAATATGAACATGTGACTTTTGTGGCGATGCGGTTGTGGTATAGAAATCGAAAAATAGGAGTTATTGATTCAGCGTAAATACTAAACACCATCGGAAATTGTGGTTCACGTATGGGGCATTGTGAAACCTCGTAAATTGACTTTCTATTCATAATGTATTCGTACTCTTTATTTTTATCAGTAGCAATGTTAAGATTTTTAAATGCTTCGATTAACTTTGTCAAACACTACTACTGTAGACACATAGTTTTATTGCATTTAAAGACAAAAGTGCGCATAGTGTGCGCACATGTGCAAAAATAGTCACAATTCGTTCTCACGAGGGTAATATTATGCTTTCGAAGCTTTTTTTCATAGAGATTTGAGAGAGAAAAAGTAATTTGAACAAGAACGACAAATTTGAACATCAAACGTATTTTTAAAATTTCTTGTTCCAGGTAGAAATAAAAGTGGAATCAATTTCCATAAGACACAATGTTATGTTGCTCGGCAGCTGGACAAGCAACTTGCGATTAGAAGAGCACGAGCAATCGGGAGTGGGGATGGTCGAGTGACAGCAACGGAAACAACCATTCCGTCGACTAGAAGGAAAGCGAACTAAGGGGGAAATTATACAAGGTAATTAATCAGTAATTTAAATTTTTCAAATATTCACTTACTTATTTATTGAGTCACTTGTTAAAACTTTAGTAATAATGTTGGTGTCGAAACTAAACCGTTTCTCCTACTAACTAATAATTTTGTCCTTTCCATCATACAAACCACATGCATACAATACTGAAATACAATGATAAAAATGTTGACGTTATTCAAACTAATGAAATACTTTCCAGTTTCATTTTCCTTCTTTCAGATGACTCCAGAACACCTTGTGCCAGTAGCTTTTAAATCAGTATGTGACCTTTGGGACAGATGAGTCCTTGAACCAGACTAGTCAATATAATGTTGCTGATACGCATTTTTATACAACAAACAACTGATCATTAAGAATGCATTTTAAAATTTCTAAGAATTTCCCCATTCAAAGATTTGTGAGCATCATTTATCATTGAAAACTAATTCACAATCAGTACACTTACATATACACTTTACATTCAAAAATATAATGGACATGATATGATGAGACTGTTAGATGAGAGTTGTAGGACATTCCGAGCATTATTCACATTTTCATTCACTATATGTAGGTACATACAAGATTGTACATTGAATTTTCAGAGAATCAAATGTTTTTATAAAGCTACAATACTGAAATCATTCATTCAGTCGACATCAATAATTCGTAAAATCACATGATACGATATGAGCACTTAAAGTACTCAGAAATAGGAAAGAAATATAAGCCTATTAAAACGCAAAATACTACTCAACAACCAGGATGTCAGTTACCTCTCAAACGCAACAAGCCACCAGTTATATATCCATCCATCCAATATTCTCTTTCATTGCTATCCATCTGTTTAATCCATTTATGATTTCAGGAGGCATAGGAACATACACACGTAAATGTATTTTGTACGTACGCACGTGCACAGGTGAATAGGTATTTTACTATAAAACTATGCAGTATATTAACATTGCCAGCCAGCCAAAAGCACTGCATAATATATTATTAAATTGCCATAGCTAAAGTCAAAAGTATTTTTTAACTGTCCTTCACTCACACACACTTTGACAACTACAGTTTGTTTCACTCTGAATTTCTTGGACTTGTTGTCTTGTCAGTCGTCATTCATCTTTTGTGGAGGAATAAGCTACTACTTCTTATTTAACTAAATTATTAGAGAAGTGGATCATTTTTTTAGCATTATTTACACATTGACTGTCAACCGTCGAGGAACACAAAGTCTCTGGTATAATTATATGATTAAATTGAGTCTTGTTCATTATTTATTCTTAAAACGTAGCTACCATATAACGTAAATCTGCAGGAGTCCAAAAATCAGCAATCAGGGCAGAGCAGAACCGTCAACAGGGTAAAGCATAATTTACAGTGGTAAATTTATATTATATTTATGGAGGGCTTGCTTGCTTCACATATATTGTTAAAGTAAACCTTCCACACGACGGTGTAGAAATGTTAAATGAAAGGGGCGCTAATTTTATCTAACCTTGTAAACTTTATTACGTTTTTATTTTTGGTAACAGTTAACGCCGACTCCTCCAGCAAGAAAAAAAGACTCTCAACGACTCCAAGGCAGCAAATAGTGACCCTGAAAATCAACAACAGAACAGTAGTAATAATAGGAGCTGTTGTGAAGTCAAGATGAAAAGGAACATTAGTGCGATGGATGATGGTGGCAAAATCCCCAGGAATCCGCCGATGACTATGCGCCCACGCTTATCCTCTTCACACATCACAAGTGCATCCTCGTTGAACCGCGATACCTCTCACACCTCAACAAATTCTTTAATGGTTTCCAGGCCTTCCGGCTCTAGTAACGATGTGATCCGATCCGCTGTGGTTATTGCTGGTTCGAATACCCCTGGTCAAGCCGAAACATCTGCTGAAAGTGTTGCCACTGTAATGTCAACAACACCTGCAATCTTAGCGTTACCTCCTTGCAAGAAACTAAAGTCCATCAACAGCGGCAGCACTAACACTTTGAGCTTCCCCATAATGAGCGCAGTTGGTCTTGGGGACTTGATAGCCAGTGCAATACAAATGTCATACCTTCTTGTGGACTGTCGTGACTCAGAAAGCTTTCACTTGAGTCGTATTCAGTTTTCTGTGAATGCCCCTCTCAGCGCTAACAATGAGCCGGATATTGTCAGGTACGTTAAATCACTGGGAAAATCTGTTTCTCATCTTGTTCATGAAGCACAAGCTTCAAAATACTTTTCAAATCCCTAAAAGAAAATATTTATGTTGATTTTTTTAGCTACAACAGCCCGCCAGGCGTGCTGAAATTCATGATAGAACAGTGCCCGACTCTGTTAGAATCCATAAATGCGCCCGGTTTCTACAAAGAAATTATTTTATTCGACAAATCTTCAGCACCGGAGAGACTTCCCGATTCACTGAGCGCTTTGTTCACTTCAATAACGAAGGTTAACCTTTTACGAGTTCAAATATATCTATATTTTAAATGTTTTAAAAGTATACTTTCAAATGCTAGCCAATTGTATTTTTTTATAAATCTACATGGGTAAAATTACAGTGGAACGAAGACACAAGAACAAAGGTCTATCTTTTGCAAGGAGGCTATCAACAATTCGCGATGTCTTACGCATGCAGGTTGACCAACGATAACATCAACCCCGAACCGTTCGCCATTCCAATCGCCCCCGCAGAAGCGTCTCAACAAATCTTGCAGCTGTTCCAAAACTTTGAAGAATACAACAACCATTTGGACACAGCCAATGATGTCACCAAATGTTTGGTATATTTAAGGAGGAAATTGAATTCATTGGAGGCTGTCAAGTTGGTTTTGGCAAACCACCAGCAAATGGAAATGATCAAGAATTCTGCCACTCTGATCCCAGAAGATGTCAAATGCCCTATCTGCTTTGAAATATTTTCGGCCGAAATATACCAGTGTGGCAATGGACACAGTGTGTGCTCAGTATGCGTTGCAAGTTTGACCACTTGTCCGGTGTGTAGATTAGCTTATGGGAAGGGAGCAAATGGAAAGATCCGAAACAGGGCTTTGGAGAGGCTGCTGACGACCACATTTAGGATTGATTGTCCATACTCGGCCACCGGATGTAGCGACAAAGTTACATATTTTGGGTTGGCAGGACATGCAAAAGTCTGCGTGGGGCTTGGGGGTAAGGAGATGGAACGGATTGAAGAGCATGAAAAATCAACATCACAGGAAATCACGGCAGCTTTGAATAAACTGAATGTTATGAACAGAAATATTGTAAGATTATAACTTTTAAATACAACAAATACTTCTAAAATGCTGCTGGAAAACTTTTATGAATTTGTTACGAATATGTAAGTTGTTATAAATTTGAATTTTTGTGTAGTGGGAGGTCGAACGCAGTTGGAATAAAATGGCTTTGCGAAGTGTGAGGTCGGATATTCCAAAACCAGTACTGGAGAGGATGTCTAGTAGAATTGAATTTCTCAACGAAACCAAAAGTGTACTTTTATCGGAAATGGTTTCAAACAAGGATGATTTCTCAGAGAAGAATAGTGTCTTTTATTAGCAAATTGAGTATAACCAGTTATTCTGGATGACGTATTTATGAAAATTATATATTTATTCATTTCGGTTTGATATAAGATGTTTCAAAAATTTGAACTGTAAAGTACTCATCTACTAGGATAGGATACAATGCTATATATGTTTGTCGTTTTACGATAAAATCTCTGAAAATGGTTGAAAAAATACTTTTAATCCATAAATATAGAAACAGGATATTCGATCTCACGTCCTCTTTCTGCGCATTGTTTAAATTTAACAGTGACTTGTTAAATTTATAATTCTACGATCTCAACTTGCAATTTTGTATTTACATTTAATATTAATATGAATATTTATTTAAGTTGAATTTATTCTAAAATATAACTGTCAATTGAACCTTGTATTTATGCATATGACTTTATGTATAAATTGTTGATTGGCTTTGATTTGTAATTTTGACTGAAAAAAATTGGATGACTGTTCATCTTCCAATTTTGTTTCCGATAATATTCATTTTAAATTACTCACAAGCATTTTTGTCCGCTTAATCTGAAACTCAACGGTACGGCAAGGGTATTTAAAATTGCTACGGGAATTGATAATTGCATTAAGAACATGAATATCATTATAATCATAAGCACTGGAAACAATGCATCACGTATAAATAAATACTTGTTTCATTATGCCCCATTTCTTCTTGTTGGAGAGTTCATTCAATTTTTTACAATGCAATGGAATGGTTTTTATGATCAAAGTTTATTGTGAAGTTCATGCGGATGTGTTTGTTTTTTCTTAAATTTTTAATGAACGCAGAAAGGCAAAAAAAACCCGAAATGAAAGGTAAATAGCAATTTCTTATAATATTTATTAAGGGATTCATTTATAAATACGCATTCTTCTCATTGACAACTCATTTTAATATGTTTTAATATTAACCACCAAACTAGCTACAAATCCGTTTTAAAATCTGTGCCTGAGGATGACTCCACCATGACAGGTGGAGGAACAACGCCAAGCTCGATAACAGCAGTGACAACAGCGACAGGACAGTCTACAGGTGGAAGTAGACTTGATGGACATAACAGAAGCTTTGGGAGTTCCGGTTTGAGCAGCAAGAAGTCGTCGCCGTCTAGGTCAAGTTATCGTAACAGCAACAAGGTACGAATGTGTGCCGAAAGCCTTTTTTAATTTATGATAATCACTTGTATTCGTCTCGTTGTCAGCAGAATAATATTATTTAGCATAAATCTTTTTTTTTCTCTTTTGAGAAAAGGAAATTGATTTGGTGGCTTTGCTAAGAAGAAGGTAATAGTATTATGCGCATGTTAATGCTGTGGGGTATATGAATTCCATTTTCAGAAGCAGACGGAATAATTGCAACTTTTTTCCGCATTTTTTCTTGTTTACTCGTCATCGACCAATTGACAATGGAAAATGTGATTAGCATGAGAAGGGTTATGATGATTTAATGGTTCTGCTTCTGGGCATTAATTTAAAATGCGGTAATACCTAAACTATATGTTTATGAGTTTACAAAAATATGGATTATTTTTTAGAAATAATTAAATATTTCTTCCTGAACAAAATTATGCGTGTGTTGCGTGCGCAAATAATTTATAGAGGAAGTAAAACATTGGAACTTGTATTTACAACAGATTGAAAAGCTTGTAACAACGTACCAAGGAGGGACAAAGTATCCATTATCATAAAAAATATGGATTTTAGAAAAGGGACAAAAAACCTCTTAGGAACACAACTTTCTTGAAAATATTTTTTAGTGTAAAAACCGTTCTTTAAATAAAATAGCCATATACCACGAAATATCATAATATCCTATTCACTAGAAACAGTTTTTAAAAATTATCAATGCATTCATAATTTATGAAAGTATGAGAATATTAATGATATTTTCACGCTTGCAGCGAAAAATAATGTCAGTGATACTAACTATATTTATAAGATAATTTAGGCAATGAAATGAATTTGAAATTTTCAGTCGGTTGTAGCTTTGATTAATTATAAGATATATTGATGCTTTAGGAGAGAATTATGATACAAATAAACTTTTTTCATAAGAATGCGAAAATTGCAAAGTAATTAGCTCATTGCAAAAAGCCTATGTACCATAGTAGTTTATCATTTAATCAAAACAAAAGTGCCAAACCGAATCACATAAATATACAATAGAACGTTAGAAGACACAAGAGTTATGTAAGTGAAGTTTGTTAAACCTATTTGCAGGAACCAGGCAAATCATCATTTTTAACAATTTCATACAACCAACCCTTCACGGAGGCTTCAATGGAGGCTTCAATGGAGGCTTTTCATTAATGAAGTTCAAACAGCGACGTTAATAATAGCCTACGAGAGAGTGAATTGACGTAAACCCACTAAAATCTAAATCGGTTCGGTTTTTTTAAATTAATAAATCCTCCGTCAGACTGGCTGTACTATCTCTAAAATTGTCAAGTAGCAAAAGAAAAACAAGCTATCTTTATACAAGCTCATTTATCCTTGTTTTTACCACAGTCTTATCTTCATAGACAATATTATATACATACACTTTTTCGGACGTGCAAAATCTTACGCAACGCAGCAACGACGTTGCCATTATTTTACAGCCCTAATCATATCAAATAACAGGGATTTAACGTATTTTTTAACAGGGATGCTCGGAATTTTTTTTCGATTTCCTTTTATTTTTTTGCTCATGCGGGCAAGGCCGGTCTGACAAGGGACGAAAATGTTTTTTGAGGGACGAAAAATCCGTTTTTTGCGGTTTTTAGCCTTCGACATGGGACAAAAAAATTCTTAGGG
>JAQIWO010001507.1:0-10122 GCA_034695405.1 Entomobrya muscorum
CTCATCACTGCAGCCTCTCCACAGCAACAAGCACAAGAAAGGAAAATCACGAGCTCGCACATCTACTTTATGCAAAATAGCTCAAGAACTTAGGAATAAATACACGGTTTTTTACACTATTCACCCGTAATCTTTTATTCACTGACGTTCTCACAATAAACGTGTCACCTTTCGCAAACACTTACTGTTTATAATCTAAAGATCTGTTTTGTACATAGTAACAGGACGGTTACGATAACAATTCTAAACCGTTACACGTTACCCCATTTTGATTGTATGATGAAATGCCAAGTGACATCACAGCTTTCTATACTATGTAAACCTTTTCCACTTAAGCAATCTTAGATATATTCAATGCTCAAAATCGGGATTTCGATTTTGGATATAATAAACATGATATATTTTGAAAACTGAACACTTAATGTTTAATTATTTAAAGTTTAAACATTTTGCGTTGCTGAATACTTTAATTTACGGAGATGGGGAATATTCCAGCGAAGTCGGATTGTTACTGTTATTATATTATTAATTCCTCTGCAACTGGCAATTTTCTTTACGACTTTTATTTAATTTTTCTGTTTTTGGAGTAAACAATTAACAATTTAATGTGTGTATGCTCTAAAATTCAGCGGAGATATAGATGGCAATAAAAAGCAACATGGTGTAGGATGCCATAAGAGAAGAACTCTGTCAGAGAACATCAAAAGAGAACGTATAATAGCAAATGTACGTGACTGCATGCATGCTTGCATATCTGAATGAAAACAATTGAATTTTTAACAAAGCTTTTCCGAATGTATTGAATACTTAGGAAAATCTTGTAGCCAGATGGAATGAATACTAAAGCTTTACTCTTTTCATAATATTGCGTTTTTTTAAAAAAGAATGTAGCGTAGCACATGTTGTCAACACATGTGTATCTTTCTTTGAACCTGTGAAGCCTTTACTTAACAATCTATGTTCCTGCTCGATAGAGAAAAAAATACTTCTTGAATCTCTTTTCAGTTTGCTGGCTTATGAAAAGTCAATATTCGTTTCATCAAAGTAAAAGAATTTACTTTGAACAATACATACCCAAACACGCAAAAAAACTCTGTGCCACTATATTTATGTCGTCATAAACGCAACACAACATGCCATACTAGATTTTTACATGAATGAATGAATGAACTGTTTTGTGGAAAAAGGTAATCCAAAATGCTTGTAACGACATGGTGTAAGAGAGAACAACACAGAAAGACTACGTGTTGTTAACGCAGCTTTTGTATTTAGAAGAGCATCAACCCTCGTTCTTCACAGAAGCATAAACTGGTCATACTCCACATCTGGCATTGGCATTTATTAAGTGCCATAGATACTTAATAAAATCAAAAAAAAAAATACAGGATACCGAGTCACTGTCTGTGGGTCTGTACGTCCGCGCGATATCTCGAGAACGCTTTATCCGATTTTCACGAAACTTGGTATGTAGGTTCATAAGGTCATGAGGAGAAAGCCAATTGATTTTCAGTCCAATCGGAGAAAGTTTACGGTTAAAAGCCGTTACATGTTAAATTTAAATAGGCGTTTAGAGGGCATGTGATGTATCAATCGAAAGGGATTTTAACGCTGAACATTTTCCATAAAAAATTTAAAAAAATTTCTTTAGTTTTTAACCAGTAAATAAACTTTTAATATTCAAAATTTAAAAATAAGATTTTATACATTTTTTATCCTTGTAAAATTTGAATCGGAATCACGCCGGCGAAGCCGGACTTTCTTATATAACATGCATAATACATACATTTACAAACGGCACTTTACTAACGGGTTTACCGGTTTTATTTATTTTTACATGATTGGGTATAGCTTCAACATTAAATGTTGCAAAGTACAATGTACCTCTTTCATGTCTTCCAGTTACTCGAACAAGTGATCATTTTTTGCGATCGACTTCTGTAAGCTTCTTTCATTCTAGAATTTGTTTATTAATTGTTATACATACTGAATTTCTCCACTGCAGCTGCTGCTCACGATGTTTTTGTTCCTAAATAAATAAATTAATTTAGTTGATGTTGCAGGCGGAAAAAACTTCAATACTTTCTTCATTTCCGAAAATATAATTTATTTAATCGATCATTCTTCCTCTAAGGACGTAAATTATTTATTTAGAAAGAAGCGTTGGGTTTGTTAAAACATGTTTGGTTATTGTTTTTAACAATTTAAGGAATACACTTCCGTCTACGTGTAGAACAATGATTTGTATACACATGCATGAGACCGGTTTATATAGGTTTGTTGCAAACTGAAAATGTGTATTGTGCTTCCAATCTCATGGCACAAAGAAATGCATATAAATAGATAGACACATAAGTTATGCATTTCTGAAAATTCTGGTCGCACAAAAGGTGCATGCTTCGGTTTTAAGGATGTTGCAAGGGGCATCTGAATAAATGAATGAATGAACTAGTTCTGAGGAAAGTTAAAACAATACAAGTTTTAAAGTAAATACGTCGTAAAAGCATGCTAGAATAAGCTTTTTTCATGAGCTTACACTTAGACACCTTGGGGGACAACGATAAAATACATACGTGTAAAAAGCGTACAAGACTTTATTGGAAAACTACTCAAAACAGGGCACAGGGAAATCATGGATGTGTTAATGTAGTTTTGCTATTACCTATGTTTATGTATTTTGTTTTGACTGTTGTAAAATACACATTTCTAAGTTATAAAACTCTATGTGCATGTAAAAAGTGGAATAATGCAATGCATTGTACTGGTCAAGTTGGTCGGCAGGATAGTAGGTATTATAATAATGGTTAGTGTGTAGGTTCGTTCGTGTTTTTTTTTCGACTTCAGTGTCGAATTTCCATCCGTTCAGAAAGCATCAAAGTATTTTCTCCATATATTTTGGTTTAAAAATACTAAATCCAAGAACTATACATTATATATTTGGCATTATAGCACTCTGAAGATAAGTAGTAATACGGGTGGTGTGTAATTATAATTCAAATTAAATTCGGGTTGTTCGTGATCTAAAGTTTGTAAAATGGCTTTGAAAGGTAATGCAAATTACTTTGTGATAATTCCGGAAGAGGTAAGAAAACTAAATTGTGTTACTTATTTTAGATTTTAAACCTTTCATTTAAAGATGAATACCTACAAAACATATTAGCGGAGCTTTTGAAGTTTTGAATGAACGGATAACGGACAAAAACGCTACACAAATATTTGGAGGGTTTAAATTAACTCAATTTTTGTCATTGTTTTAATATTTTACAGCTCTGGGAAATGATTTTAAATCTGCTGAGTTGCAGCAAGGACGTTCAGAGTGTTTTGGCAGCATCTCCAGAGCTTGATAGTATTTTCCAAGAAAGAAAACCTCGCTGGCTAATTGAACAGGCAAGTTTTATTTACAGAAACTAAATAAAGTAGATTATAAGTGTCGAATTTCAAAAACCAATAAATTTGTAAATAAATATTATGTATTAAGAATGTGTGTCTGCTTTTACAGGTTTTCCCTTTTATTTACCATTACTTAGGTCAGGATACGACATCAGTGCTATCCTGTCGACTGGCTTCGAAACAATGGTGTAAAGTCATCGATATTTTCCTAAGTGACCATCCTTCCCGCCGTCCATACGGTTCAAGTGGAGTTTCCCGACGCACCGCCCCCTATCCAGAGTTTGTGTATGAAGATGCGGAGACTTTTCTAACCTTAAAAATGTTTACCGCTGCGAGAATTTTAGCCGTTCGGGAAGAAATGAAGGAACATGCTCGCAATCCATTTCTTACAAGAGTCGTGGAGATCGCTCGACTGGAAGATCCTAAAAGAAAAGTAGTTAGGGAAGACCCTGTCGAAGGTTTTGTTGACGCATGCATATCATTTTTTGAGGTCTTGGGTCATCATATTTGGGATCTAAGCTTGGACTTTGGAACTATTAGATACGAAGACGTGTCGTCCAGCAAAAGAATTCGTGACAAGATTGTGCATTTCCTATCTCTTCTGCCCAATCTCCGCACGTTTAGAATCAGTATTATCGAAAATGCTGCAAACCTTTCTTTGGAATTCGGTGGACCTTCGAGTTTGCTTGTGTTGCCGTACTTGGAAACTATAAAAATTAACACTTCATCATCACTTTTCAGCGAACTTTTTGTCGATTCTTTGCTTACGACTTACGTTCCAAAAGGACAGATAAAAATGTTGGATGCTCCAATTGCTTACTTTTCGATGCACGACCACCAGTTTTTAAATATGTCAGAACTCGCTGTACATTTTTCTTCAGCTTCTTATGCTTTGTACTGGGATATGTTTTTACGAAGTTTAAAAACTAAACGTTTTCGGTGTCTTAAAAAGATAAGAGTGATGCCCCTACTAGTTCCTCTTGACCTTTTCCCCTTTCACCAGATCATTGCGCGTTTCAAAATAGAAGAATTGGAAATATATGATTCCGTCGATTCCATAAAAGTTAATTGGACTCCAAATCCAGTCGAAGAGACTGCAATAATTCCTAGTGTGAAGTTTGTACGCATTCAAGATGGTTATGGTTTTCTCTTTGAATTCCTGTCAGCGCTGCCCAACCTTGAGCACCTTCATGTGATCGGAGATTATGTTGAGCTCGGGAAACAATTTATTTTAGCCCGGAGGGAACATTGGGAAATGGAGAGGCTCTCAACTATATTACGCTGTTATCTTTATTTTGAAACCGTTCCAGAGACCATAAGTATTTGGAACATTCTTCCTCAACTGAAGTTTCTTACGGTTGAGTGCAGACAATTCGGCTACCATCGCTTTTTTCGGGAATACGGGAATAAATCTTTTGAGATTAAGCTTGTCAATTGAATATTAGAAACAATCGAAATTAAGTAATGAAAAACACAAACAAATTAATATCAAGGTTATAATAATGCTCCTATTTGTGTCTTTATTCTTCTCCCCCTAATTTTATAACAAAAATTGTTCATGAGTTTCACAGTAACTACATACTCAATAAATTTCTAACATATTTTGTGAGTTTTAAAAGCTGTACAAATTAGTTAAGTATTCAACCTATGTCGTCTTGGTTATTGGAAAACGTACAAATATTGTAATTTTTTTTATACAACTAACAATAAATATTATTAATAAATAACTGCCTGTTAATATGCTTAATTATTTTTAAGCATTTCATGTGTTACATTACATATTTATTCAATAATTTGTTTTTCACAAGTTTTATCATGCATCAGTCTTCGTAACTGTGCTTTATTATTCTTACACTTAAAAATAAAAGACCTTTACGCTAACTAGCCGTGTTAATCATGAAAAAATTTCTTAGATAAATAGGTACAAGTACAGATATACATATATAGTATACAAAGTGCACATATACGGAATTTGTATTGTGTAAATACAAATAGCTGCATATACATATAGTGTACATACAATGTAACAAATATACATAAATATTCTACATATATGGTAAATAAAATATTTATAGTATATATATACATGTATAAAAACACATTGAAATGTTTTTTGTAACGCTAACTACATTAAATTCTTTGTCTGTTTGTAATTTTAAAATTTTAACAATAACTTTTTCGATCTGAAAATTATTTAAATTGGTTCCATTCTAGTACATAATAAGTTCAGCACATATGCATATGAATACAAACAACGAAGCAAGTTACTATGCATTGACTTTAAAAAGTCCAAAAATCATTAAAAAAAAGGGTTAATTTTACACTCAAAAAGTAATCCATCTAAACAGGGTGTGAGTTTTTAACACAACATGTTAAAGATAAATTTTCAGAGCTGAAAAGGAACAGTTTGCGATGCTAGAAGAATTATATGTCATTGCAATCACATGTCGTTCATTCTACTACTGAACCACACATTCCCTTATGTATTTATAATATGTATAAGTTGAAATACTTATGTCTTATTGTTCACCCTTTGGTCGCTAAATTAATTTTTAAAAACTTTGAAATCGATTAAAAATTGTTAACTCTAGATACATATTCATTAAATCATATAGGTTTTGTCGAAATCCACAAAACTGGAGCAAGTTCACGCACAGAGTATGGTAATTATTTAAAATCATGAAATGTATGAATTGCTATGGGTTTATCGTTTAATTCTAAATTCGGTTTTTTCACTCCGTTGGGGGAATTTATTGAAAATAACAGAAACTTGATTTAACCATGCGCATTACTAACACCTATAACATGGTTGTTAGTGTTACATGTAAAACACATTAAAATGTATTTTATTCTACATGTAAAACACATTAAAATGTATTTTATTCTATGGAAAAAAGGTAATATCAAGTATTGTCAATAGTTAATTCATTTCTTTAAAAAATGTGGCCCTTGCGACTATCAGAACAAAATAAAATCTAACCAACCGAAACAGAATCGAAACCTTAGCCACCGTACAAAATATTTCATGTGACTGGTTGCGTTACTCCGTATATGCTGGCAAAATAACTGAAAATAATAATTAATCGTCCCCTTTGCTGTCATAATATATAATTCTACCAAGCTCGAAAATACATAAAACACCGAATCCATTTTATGTAAATACCATGTCTACAAAAGGTAGCTTTTTAACAAGTGCTCATTTGCCATTGCACGCCACGCTGCCAGTTTTTGGTTATTTACTGTCCATTAACCATTATAATATTCTCCAAACTTTAAATTCAACGTGAGATATTTTTGATTTTGTTTACAAATCAGTTTAAGTGCTTACACAAGGGCTTGAAGTCTGGAACTATTTTTTGACGTTTCCAAATTGAAAATTGCCCAAAAATGTTTTATCTTCCATAAATGTTTATGCTTATTTAATAAACTAAACTTAAATCAATCAAAATTTCAAAAGCCAGAATGTGTTCAGAGGGTGTTTTTATTTATATAAAAGTTAAAATTTGACCAGTAGTATGCCGTTTATGGTTGTTCTAGAAGTTTTACTACCAGTTTGTCAGAGAAAAGTATAAAATTTTACAAAACTTGAGGTTTATTACAAGAATTGTGACCCAAACACTTCTGGATTGATTTATATAATGTTAAGCATTCAATTTTCAATAGTTATGATGCATTTTTATGGACTATTTTGGTCTATAAACAAATGCATAGGTCGATTTTCCTTAAAACTCCCTCTGACAATTTTTTATCCTTTCGTATTGAAACGTGTGTCTCGTCACCAAATACGTGTATATATTTGTAAACTTCATTGGATTCTTAACTATAAGAACTAATATTTCATAAAATATCAATTTCGTGAATTGTTTCAACAAGTTATTAGAGTAATGGGTGAAAGTATCCCTGGAAACTTAAAAAATGAAACTTTTACTTATGGTGAAAGCAACTCCGGTAGTTATGAACCTATAATCCTGAATATTGACACTGCAAAAGCTTAAGGAATTACTCTACAAAATAAGAGCATGTGGGCTAACATAGGTTTACATGCGTAAGTTTTATTGCAGTTTCAAAATGAGCACTTGTTAAAAAGCAACCTTTTGTATATGACTATACTTGGCGAGAGACTAGTTTAACATTTAGTTGTATCGGTGAATTTCTCAACACCTGACATCAGTCTTTTGAATTTTGTTGGAGCCCCCTAAAAATATCTGAACCATGCATTTAAATTATTTAGCAAACATGAGCTGCGATCTTTATTATGCGTATGTAATTTTCATTTATTTCCTTGTACTTTTATTTCATCAAATGGAAAACATGAAAACGTTTTACCACACACATTTAAACTAGTGTAGCTAAATTATTGCTTATTCACTCGACTGCTAGTAACCTGTAGTTATAGCAATTGCGTATGTATACAATTAAAAACATGACAATCGCCAAATTTCAAGTGGCTACACTTGTATGTTCCAATTGAATTGCTTCAGAGCTTTCCATTCATTCCTATAGAATACTATTAAGTTATGCATCATTCGACTGCCTAACTGTGGATTTGATACTGAAAACCTACCAAAGTTTGTCTGAAAACATTAAATGTTTATTAACACGTCCATCATTCCATCAACACATGAATAAATCATTATTTAAAACTCCAAAACAGATCAAATACATGTTCGACGCTTTGTGTACATACACAGTTGACACGTTTAACGCTTGTAATTTTCAAATGTAAAATCAAACGCTCAGATAGACACAATATTTACACAAAGAAGTAAGCAATTGTTCAACCCTAGGCATGAACATTATCATGACATTTTAGGTTCAACTTTGTCTCATCGTCAGTTTATTTCTACAAAACATCTAAAAAACGTTTATTACAGTTAATAGATAAGAGAAAGATGCCCGTTAGCGGTGGCCAACAAAGAGAAGCTTGGTCTTTGTTGCGTTTTCCACGATTTGATTTGTTCTTATCATTTTTATTGAAAAGGGAGATTTCTTTTTAAATTGGTATTTCTTGTACATAATTTAAATGAGTGAGCTGGTAGCTCAAAAACATTACCCTTTCACAAGCTTGATTTCTAATCAAAAATGGCAAGGGATTATCCGTAACGCTCAAAAAGGCACACGTAACGATGTACGGATTAATTGCCACGAATTTGACAATTTTTTTCGTGGCATTTCTCTTGGGTGACTTGCAACGAAATTTGCGGACACTGCAACGAAAAAAAGTTAGAATATTTTTTGCTTCTTCTTGGAATGCATTTGCAACTCGGTCAACCATGTCACAAGTGATTGGTGATGTGCTAAATGCAAACTAAAATATTACATTTAGTCTGTGAATAAGTTGGAAATCGTTCCTTTTTCAAATATACTTTTGTTTAAATTTTAATATTCATTGTTTGCAGTTAAAAGTATTCCTGCCTCAGTTATCCCCATTAATTAGTATTATATTTATGATTGTGTACCTTTTTGCTATAAAAGAACTGCTAGTGGTGGCTGATGAATTTACAAATGGTGTAATGTCTTTGCTGTTTAAAAGGTCAGATTCAACTCATTTTCATACCACTAGTCAATAAGCATGCTTCCATGTCATGTATGATAAATATAAGCAAAGTCAAAGCCACGACAGAAGACAAGATAACTCTCAGCCACTATAGTCAGTCTCAAATTCACATGTTTGTTTGAATAATTCTCATTTTGGTTTTTTCTTAATAATGCATTTCTGGATCTTTGTTGTGTTTCAGGTTTATACTTTTTTAGCTTGAAATTCCTTGACATTTTGAAAATTCTATTCAAATATGTTTTCATATGTGTTTGAAAATTCAAACAACATTCTTCAATTACATAATACGGTTTGAGCTGACACCCAATAAACCAAGCTAAAGTACTACATTACTACTACTTTAAGCTACTTTACAATAATTAATAATCATATGTTCAGCATCTGTTCATAGAAATTAGTGAGACAGGAGTGCTTATAACTACAAACAATATTTATTTAATATTGTTTACATTTAAAAAGGAACGAACTCCAACGCCATCAGTGCCATCACCACATCACCAATCACTTGTGACATGGTTCACCGAGTTGCAAATGCATACCAAGAAGAAGCAAAAAATATTCTAAGTTTTTTTCGTTGCAGTGTCCGCAAATTTCGTTGCAAGTCACCCAAGAGAAATGCCACGAAAAAAATTGTTAAATTCGTGGCAATTATTCCGTACATCGTTACGTGTGCCTTTTTGAGCGTTACGGTTAACTTTTTTCCATCAAAAATTTATCAGCGCAGTATGAAGCTGCTGACTACAGTATCATATCTCAATCTGATCAGTAATTTTGGGCAAATAGCTACTACCTTTAACAGAATATTTGAAAAACGGGTTCACCAGATTTAAAGTAGACTATGGCTTAATGAAGTTTTCTCTCGAGTAAGTTTTGTATAACAATTATTTATAATTGTTTTCCTATATTTTAACAGTAATTTTAACTATTTTAGATACGATAAACCCTCAAGACATAACAGCTTCCACATAAAACAGCAATTAAAAATGTATATTTAGTCTTTTACAAATGTACACATTGTTTATATCACCTAATATCAATTAATAATTAAAGAAAACTATGTTTTGCGTTTATGAAGATACATATTATTATGATAAATATTTATATGCATCTATAAAAATATAAATAGAATTGTAACAATTTCCATCTCACCATAATAATGAATATTTGTAGATAGAACG
>JAQIWO010001508.1:0-10122 GCA_034695405.1 Entomobrya muscorum
CATGGTACTGTTTACCTGGTGTCTGTTGATGTCTTTGCAACATTTAAGGGTGCCTTTCCGCCTCCTGGACACCAAATAAGCTGGAACACTAGAGCGGAAGTCAGCTATCAAGACCCACTCCATGGTGTAATATATTTTCTGAACTTATGTGAAAGGAAATTAAATATGAATTTGAACAATTTGTCTTTTTCCTCTCGGTTTGCAAATGACTTTACCAATGCATTTATGACAACAGTCATGAAGAACTATTCAAATCATCTTAGAAAATATACTGATGGCAAACGATGTGTGAATGGTAAGTTGTTGGAACGGAGTGATGACATACAGACATCTCCAGTCGGAGAAATAAATCTAGATTTTTACGACAAAAGTTTTGTGAAGATTGACGAAATCGTTTATGAAGGACACATAGTTTCAAATACAAAATTCATGGCTTTAAACTTTTTAACTTGTGGTAACCGTGGAAACAGACTGCCATTTCATGATCTCTACTCTGTTTACGATTTTGAGGTTTGGTTCGCAATGGTTGTTGCCTTGTGCACCCTGACCTGGTTTTTGTCGCACGTTAATGGTATTCGAGGTTACGGAAACTGGCGTTCTACAAAGTTTCATTTTGAAAAGCTTATTGGGATTTTAGTCGAACAGGGCACAGGATACACGACGCATCCTAATTCCAAATATGCTTGGCTCCGACTAACAATCTCAGGATATTTGCTGGCTGCTATAGTTTTTGTGAATGCTTACAAAAACGAAAATGTGTATCGAATGGTACTTCCGAGAACACTTATTCCATTTGACACAATTGATCATCTTCAAGCTAATACCTTTACAATTTATACAAGAACCTCAGAGGTCTCTTTTAGAGTTAGCATTTCCGAGAATTCCTCCGAATTTATTGAGCAGCATCAGCTTGAAGAAAGTGCCCGACATGGATATATTTGTTTTTCTGAGCTGCTTTTAAAAATGGACAGTGCTCAGGATGACCAGCAAATACAATCAATCAATCAGCTGTACAATGCTTCAAGATTACACCTGAAATCACTAAAAGTGTTATCAGATGTAAAAGACAGTTTACCTCACTCATTCGGTAAACGCAGAAAGTCTAAATTTAAAATATTTGACGAGATGAAGGCAAAAGCTTTATTCAGAGAGGCCGAGGATCAAATGTTGGCTAAAGATTTGAGTAGTTGCAACAAAGTTGCTGTGGTTCTTCCGATTCAGGAGAACGTCCCATTCTCAAAGCGAGTTTTGAAAGGAATGAGCAAATTACTTGCAAATCAATTCCATTCAGGAAAACAAGCGTTTTTTAGACGAGAAAGCACACTTAGAGCGCTATTGGAAGGAAACATCCCACCGTTTATCTTAAGGCGGGTAAGCTCCCTTTTTCAGTCTGGAGTTATGGACTGGTTGTCGAGACGTTATTATGAACTGTCGCTGTTTAGGAATGTGGAGGATGTGCCACTTGCCAAACCCAGAATGTCTGGAAACATTGCTGTCATTTTCGTTGTATTAGCTGCTGGACACTCTCTTGCCATTATGTGTGCAGTTATTGAGTCAAGGTGGACGTATATCAAACTTTGTGGAACGTTGTACAGTTTGTGCAAGAAGGAAATTACTCGAAGAAAAAACAGAGTCAAATCTCTCGCCACAAAGCACCGGACCAAACCTAGTTCAAATTCAATTCCAGAATTTGTTGCAGAAAATCACAAACCTTAAATATTCTCTTAGTAGCAAACAAGTGATTATATGAGTATTTATTAAGTATTATTATTAAAACTTTAAGATGTACGTTGCTTTTATGTTTATACCAATGTTGTTACTAACTTAAGTATACCAAGCTCCAAGCTAACGTTTTCAATCTGGAGTTATGGACTGGTTCTACACTGAAGTCGATAACGGTACTTTTCATAGTAATACATATATATTTGTAATGTCGCGGACTTATGAAATATTTGTTTCTTTTTTATAACTATCCATAGGTAAAACTAGTAAAAGCTATTCCCATTGTCTTTACTTGGAATCTCAATATCATTCTCGTGTTTGAGTATAGTGGTGGCCCCGAAAACGTTTTTGAGTTTAGTCGGGAAATGATTCTCTGTTTTGATAAGAGCTCTTGTAAACAACATGGGATTTTTAAAATAATCTTTGGAAAAAACAATAGTCACAATGCACACATCTCACAGCGTTTTTGGAGAAAGTTTACATCATTTTTATGGTGCAGCCCTTTTTATGCTTCTTTTTTAATTACGCTCAGTTTGCAGCTCTTAGTCTGGTTATGAGAGACGTTGCTAAGGAATTCAATCAAGAAATGATAAACGGCAAAGAAGACGTTCAAGAGGTATTTACGATTTTTTATGTACCATAACTTTACTCAATATGCTAATAATAGAGAGTATGCAAACTTGATGTTTATTTTTTATACTTTACTAGGGTATCAAGATGTACCTTAAATTGCGAAAAAGATTAAGTGCCATCAACAACGTTTTTGGAAATCAAATACTCTGCGTCTTCTTTGCTAACACATCTTTCTCAGCCACCGTGCCAGATATTCTTATGGGCTATAAATACCAAACCCTGGGAAACAAGATAATTTTTATTTATCTTAGCGCCAGTACTTACTTATGGGTAGGCTGTGCAAGCACTCATGCATCTGTACAGGAGACACTCAAGGGATGGCTGGAATACCAAATATTTTATAACCGCAAGTCTACCATTTTTTCGAAACAAGTTAGGATGCATCTGCACAGTATGGAGATAGAACTGGCAGTTGGATGTCCTTCATTGGCGGTTACGGGCAAATATTTTTCCATTACGAATGGATTTTTGTGCTCGGTAGTTCTAAATAAAAATTTAAAAGTTAAATCTCTATTGAAAGATATTTTGGTATGATCAATAAATTGCATTTTGTTCTTTCTTCCGATGCTTGGAATTTTTGTGACTTATGGAATTATAATTCTGCAAATGCAACCAGTTTCACAAAGTGCGACCACATAAAAGCTTGTAAATACATTTTAGACAAATTAAAATTCGAAAATACTTTTATATATACATACTACGTAATTATTTTGTTTTGTGAGATGTCGATTAAAACTTTTATGAGCCTAAATGACAATTAGTTATGATGATTATATCAGTACAAACGCTGTATGTAAAATATTTTTTCTGTCATCATCATTTTGCCTTTTATTCATAGTTTATTAAAGAAAGACCACTATTTTGCCTACTCTTAAATGTAACAAAAGGCTTACTTCTACCTTACCTTTTGCATAAAGCGATAAAGTTCTGAATAAAATAAGAAGAGGCATTCGTTTCCATGCATCATTAATCGCAAGTCAGAATACAATGCATGGAAATCATTTATGTGTTTGATGATAATTTCGTGCATCTAAACTTATCATCTCTTTTATTCTGTGATTTCATTCCGTACAATTTAACCATAAAGTTTACACATTGACGAGTCGTGATGTAAATGATGATGACTTCAGAATCATATCACATTTTTTCATCTAAAATAAGATACAATAAATACGTTTGATCGATTGTCACTCAAAATTAATAGTCCATTCCTCCATTCAGTTTTGTGCCATTCAGTTTCCATTTGTATGACGTAGCCTTTGCACGACATCATTTATTGTTCCCATTTTCACAATTAGTTGTTGCTGAAACGGTCGTCAATTGAAGATGATATCCTCCAGAATATTTTTATTTTCTCTGTTAGTTATCGGTTGTGTAGTAATATGTTTATCTGCTATGCCGCAGGTGAAGCGTAAAGTATTAAAACCTTAAGTCTGTTAATTTACTGTCGAATTAAAGTCAAAAAAACTTTTTACATACATTTTTCTAGCGGATGAAACGTGCTCCTGGTCCAGATAAAAAAGACAATCCTGGGGATTCTGGCATTTCTGAAGGAACAGGTTCCAGTAACTGGGGGAAAATGTACTGAACATACTAAACGCGTCTGTCTTTTACAGTTCCTGAATCTAATCAATTGGAATTTACTTTACTGACCTGTTGATTTACAGATTGTGGTATTTGAAGAAAAAGAAAAGTGAAGGAGATCAAATGAGCAAGTATGGTGACAAATCTCGCAAAGAAAACGTGGAAATGCAACGGAAAGTTGAGCAAAGTCAGCAGGAAACAATGACAGAAACATTAAACTCAGGTATGATTTTAATAAGTTTCTAGAATAAATATTGTTCGTAATAGCTGCAGGGTTAAATTAGTTGAAATATCACTGGTTGTTGTCCAACATCAATCTAATAGTTTGATTCATTTTTAACTTTCATTCTTCAAAATGTTTTTTTTTACAGCAAATGACGAATTGTCACGGACAAATGATGAATATGAAGACGACACAGTGCCAGTCTGATGAATAACTTTGGTATGGTCATGGGAGTTTGTAAGATAAATAGGATACTGGTTTGCTCACCTTCAAATCCCATCAATCATTGAAATAAAACACATAATTTTTTTCTGTGGACAATACAAACTACGGAACAGTAAGGCGATATCGGCAGTCATTTCAATATTAATTACTTTAGCATTGGTAAATCAAAAACAGAGCCGCTGAGTAAAATAAAAAACATTGGTATTTGAAAAGTATATTTTGCTTCTTTTTATGATTTCAAGACCAGGATTATCTTTTTTAATTATGTTTTGAAGAAGTTTACTGGTAAACGATAAGAGAAATCTATAGTTAAATAATTTTTAAGTCCAAAAATGGGTTACGTAAATTCTTTCAGTTGCAACAACAAGGCTCAATTTCAAATCGAAAATTCATCTGAGGAAAAATGAATTTTTCGATTCTTCATAGCCCTTTGTTTGTTTGAAGGGCCCTTAGCCCTTCAAGTTTTCCAGCTTTGTGACTCAGAGATAAAAATACCGTCATAGTTACCGTTTCTATCACAGATACGAGAAGTATATCCCACAAACCGCTAAAAGCAGATTTCGATTCCGTATTAATCAAACACAACCCATTATAAAATATAATAATTTTACTTCCAAATATGATCAAAACTTAGCTGGTATGTTCAGCAAGAAATTCCATGTCTGCTAAAAAAATATTACACAATTAATATCTTTGGAAAAACGTTTAGTTTGTCTATTTATTTCAAGCCTCTTACTCCTGGAAAACAATTTTTTAATCAAATGGTAATTTTAAATGAGTTATCTTTTACATAAATAATCAACGATAAGCATACCTAACATAGTGAGTGAGCCTATCAAGCTGGGGATAAAAAAATAATTTATTCAATCTATCTGTGCGATATTGGATTATATTTATTGAAAAATTTGTTATGGTACTCAAATATTTGTTTTTATGTTGATAGTTTGTATTTTCTCTGGCTTTTAATTATTTTACCAACATGTTAAATTATTCAAATTAAAAATCCCGATGGACTTGAATAAAAATTTATAAACGTTAATGTTAATTTTTTAAAATATTCCTAGTTATAAAGTTAAAAATAGATTTTCCCATTCTACATTTTGGGTGAAAATACTTTACTCGGTATTTACCAAAGGCAGTAATTATAACTTTAAATAGGGCTCAATAAAAGCAAACTTACAATATTTAAAACAATATCGTCACATATTTTCAAACCCATTCTTGCATTAGAAATGCCATAAGGTCCAAATTGAAACCCAATTGATGAAGGAGCTGCTTTAAGTGTTTTTCTTACACTTTTATCACAAAATCGTTTTTTCCAAAATCTTACGTATTTTGACGCATTCTCATTCATACAATGTGAAATATGGGTGAACGAAATAGCCAAGCTAAAACCAACAATTGTAGTTGCAGGCTCTCCGAAGTATACGAGACCTAAAAGGTCATACATTTTTAAACTAGCGTAACCAGTGCAGGTTGCAATAAGTATCCCGAGTAGTACCAGGCTTGTTAAACCTACTTCACAAGTTTCGTTTGCCATCGTTAAAACTATTCTTAAAATTTCAAAACGTTGATGACACTTTCCGAATTCTTTTAACATGGAACCCTTCGTCGCAAAGATTTCTTCATGGGAGAAGTGGCCCAAATTTTTAGAGCAAAGCTGACTAGAATACATAGTTAGTTGTTCCATAATACCTATAGTTAGAGTAATCAATGGAACCATTCTGCTAGTAGAGTAAAAAAATGTGAAACTATATATTAACGCCGATAAAAACTTTAGAATTAAGCTCCTCCCAAAATGTAATTGCACAGGATCAAAGCTCACAACAAAAGTACCTGCGAATACCATCATTGGCAGAACACAAATAAGAGTCGCTGATACTCCGTAAATTAGAGTTACAAATATAATTCCCTTTTGATCACGACAATTAACTTTTGGTGCAAGATTTACTACTTCGTTAATTACAAATGTCATTGCTACTCGATGTTTGTAAGTTTCGTAGTAAAATATTAGGCCCAGCGGACACACACAAAGAAGAAAAAAGTAAACGACAGCCTCGTCCATATGAAAAATTGTATAAGTGTTCCAGTTTAAATGCAGCCAATTCAAATGACACAGAGCATATACGAAGGCAGTAGCAGTGACTGTGAAGACGCAGTATCTTGGAAACTTGTGTTGAAATTTGTTATACGCTGGATTGTCGATAAGGAGAGGTTGTTGATTGTGGGCACAGCATGGAAGTGCTAAAAGTTTTTGAAGGATTCGGGTTACGTCAATTGCAGCATGCAAAGATGCCATGATGTCAAAATAAATATTCAGTAATTTCGTGTATAAGTATTTGTAAAGTTGAACGGATAAAAAAAATAAAATTTAGCTTGCTTATACGCTAGAAGAATAATCCCAGTAAAGCTTTCTAGATAGATGGATCAGGAATCAGTTTTTCAACAAAGTTAAAACCAAATAAAATCAGAAATTCTCAACTCTTTGCACGACTATCAAAAAATAAATTCAGGTTTTTCGGTTATGTTAGATGTTTCTAAATACGATATTTCATATATAGAGTATTAAAGCTAAACAAGTCTAGGAATTCAAAGGCTGACTGATTAGCAGTTTAGTTTAAAAAATAACGTGTTAAAATATTTTCTGAAAGAGCTCGATTCTAAAAGTACGTATTAAATTCACAACGCGTCGTCCAAGAGTAAAAGAACATTGTCAGTAAACGTGCCTCCGTTTCCATATATATTCATGCATATGTATGTGTTTTTCGGTATTATTAGGCTGCTTAAATATTAAAATGTTTACCTCAGACGAGTAATTTCAATTTCAATTTGATATAATTTAGTGATATCATGAAGAACAAGTCAGAACTATGAAAATAGCTAGCTGGTTCCAGATATATGCGAAGTTGTTCAAGGGATATATAACTTCTCATAAATATAAACCATTTTCGCGTGATTACATGCTTTAATGGGTTATATATGGTATGAAAATTACCAAAATCTATTACGGTTGTTTTGTATTATGAACTTGGAAACAAATGCGATTTTTACCTTAAATACAGCTTTAAAGCATATAAAAACTTAATAAATAACTATTTGCAGGTTTAGGAATATACATAAGCCCTGTTGATGGATGTAATGAAATGAATAGTTTCATAGATTTTAGGTTAAGATTTTTGAGCAAACATAATAAGCTTATTTCTATTTTCTTGGTAAACTGTTGATTTTAGTAGCTAATGCTTTAATAAGATTTACTATCAAGCGAATTTTGGTTTTTAGTCAGTAACTTACGATGTAATTGGTTTTGAAATTAAGGTTTTTTGTTTAAAAATAAAAGTTTTAATGATATTTAATACGAACGTTTTTTTAATTTCATCGTCTCTGTGTACATAAGCATGATTTTAAGCAAGAAAATCTAATACTTTAAGCTCTACTCGTGGAAAGTTTACCAAAAACTATTATGTTAAGCAAGTCAAACACTGCTTTAAAAATTTCGAACAATAGTGACTTAATGGTTTTTGGTAATGTGTTGGCTATTGCGAAAAAGTGTTATTTTTTAAAATAAAATTAGGTTTGACTTGCTGAAGGTAATACTGTTAGAAAGTTATGT
This sequence comes from Entomobrya muscorum, assembly GCA_034695405.1. NCBI lineage: Eukaryota > Metazoa > Arthropoda > Collembola > Entomobryomorpha > Entomobryidae > Entomobrya > Entomobrya muscorum. Next base: position 7,998 of record JAQIWO010001508.1, read on the forward strand.
TTTTACAACAAACATGCCTCGTACAGCCCCCACCCAGCTGGTAATAAAAAAATACGCCATTGAGAACTTTAAACAGTGAGCTAGTTGGAGAAAATGTCACTGAAAAAATATGTTGACAAAGAGATTTGCCAGATATATTATCGCAGCTTTTTTAAGAACAGTAGTTTATAATATTAAAAATCACAACTCTAGGTTATAAGCTATGGTACAAAAAAAATTATCGTTTAGTAAAATGTTACAACTTTTAGTGCACATGTAATAAAAGTTTCAGAACAATTCAAGCTCACACATTAAAATGGCAACAAATGCAAGTTCGCAATTCCAGTTTTTCAAATGTGGTCCATCCAACAGGAAACCGGCATGACTTTTGCCACACTGTGAATAAAAATAATCTGGAAGGTTACACTTTGATACAGCTCCTAAGCTTAAGATTAATGCACTGATCATGAAAATTGGATGAATTGATGCAGATATAAACTGTCCGGAAGAAGTTCGTATTACAAATATTCAAGTATCTCAGAGTTATATTTTTTGCCGTTATGAATTATCCAAAACGGCCAGGTCAAGGAAAAAGTTTACTTGTAAGTACAAAATATAAAAAAACGCAAGGAGAGAACGGAATAAATGTTCTAAGGGACCACTATTGTCCATGAAATTTCCTAGAAATACCTTTGCTGGTTATTTTGCTTCTGTCTTTACTGGTGAGAACCATTATACAAACAGATGCTAATCTATTATAAGGAGTACATTTTCAAAGTAAGCCTTATGTAAAGTGTGTTTACAGTTGCCTCACAAAGTAATAAGTATATGTTTATCATTTGTACAAGCCATGAACATTTTAAAAATCCTTTCCCAAAAATAAATTTAGTGTGTCTAAAATGAATCTTTTATTCGTAATAGCTGCGGGATTTCAAATGGCTAAATTAATTGAAATATCACCATTTGTTGACAATAAAGCTTCAAGTTTCATTCAGTTTTAACCACAATCCTCAAAATAATTATTTGTATAGCAAATGACGAGTTGTCACGGACCAATGACGAATATGAAGACGACACTATACCAGTCTGATTGGAACTCTGGTGTGGTAATGGTATGTGTAAGGATTAAAATCTGATGATTCGATTTAAAAATTATTTTCTGCAAATGAGCTAATAGCAAATATTTACTGTTATGCTCTTGATTACGTATACTAGTAGCAGATACTTATATATTTTGGGCTGGCTGATCCCTGTTTACTTTAAGTTTGAATTTTATTATAGCTTTACATAGGGATTTATTACTTGATTTTTTTAAATATAGAGTTCTTGTTATCAAAAAAGTTTATCAATTGTAACGAACAGAAACGCTCACGCCATGTAACGACGTATGGAAAACATTTCCACGAATTTAAAAAAACTCGTGGTACTTCTCCAGGGGTACTTGCAACGAAACTTGTGTACACTGCAACAAAAAACACTTTGCCATAAATGATACTAATGTGGTTAATTTGAAATTAAACTTGATTCATAAAATTGATCGCCACTAATCGAAAAGTGTTCATGTCTCACCTATCCCTACCAATTAGTGTTATGTTTAAAACAGTTTTCCTCTTTATATTAAAAGCAATGGTAGTGATAACTAATGAATTTAAAATAAATGTATTGCATATCTAAAAATTCAGGTTCAAATCATTTTAATACCACTCATAAATTATTATGTTAGCATGTTTCAGATGTGAACAAGCATAATCAAAACTAGGATTGAAACCAATATAGATCTGGTTTTTTCCAGTCAGCTTAAAATTCTCATGTTTGTTTTCTCTATTTTTAGTAAACTATACAATATCATGTTCATCATATTCATTAATCATGTTAAATGATTCAAATTGGAAAGTCGGATGGCATTTATCATGTATACAAATGCATAAATAATTGTTGTTAGTAAACATATTTTTACATTGAAAATACTCTACGACATAAACATATATTTTGTATTGGAGGATTTACGGAACGAGCAGACTCCGTAGCTTTATGAGTAATGTTTAGTATAATGTGCGGTTAAATGTAGTATGTTAAACAATTTTAAATGCTATTTAAAATGTTAATATTTCATGTTAATTTTTTGCCTACATTTTCGGTATGATAA
>JAQIWO010001509.1:0-10122 GCA_034695405.1 Entomobrya muscorum
ATATATGTATATGATGTATGTATATACATTTATTATGGAAAGGTAGCAGCAGAAAAAAGGCTTGAAGAAGATTTTTCTTTCCTTTTATTTCTTCCCTGTCTAGCTTGCTGGCTAGTCAGTCTTCTTTTTTTAAGTGTGTCCATGTCCATTTACATAAGTAAGTATACACAACACACACACAAAAAAGAAAAATTTTATTACGTAGTTTTCATCTACTTCTTCCTTGCAAGTTATTTTTTATATATTTATATATAAGGAGTTGAGTTGAGCGAGTCGTTCAACCTTTTATTTAAAAGCCTCCAAAAAAAATCCATGCGAGAAGAAAAGCACGTTAATATTATAAGCTGTATTCTACATGGATGGTGTTAAATAGAGAATTTTTTGTGAAGAAAAAAAAACTTCAACTTCATTCTTCTTCGCACCAGTAGTAGAATGAGCAGTAGAGTGAAGATCATGATGAGCTACTGACTGGTTGACTGGTTGGTGTAGAGCAAATCGCAGGAGAATAGTAAAAAAAAATTCTGAAGAAAATAATAAAAAAGTGCGCAAACTGAAGCCACTCATCTTCCATAACCATCAAATTATATTAAAACACCCGTGCATCTTTAAAAAAATATATAGGTGTATGTTTTATTACTGGCGTGTTTGATGTTTGTTCTTCTGGGTCTTGTCTTGTTCCTTGTACAAAATAAAAAGTGGTTGCTGGTAAATCTGCATGCAACATTTTTTTTGTGAGTGAGTGAAGTGGAGAGTGCAAACCAAACAGAATAGAATATAAAAAATGAAAGAGAAGCCGATGATTCTCTTAAGAATATAGCATGTCAGTTTCCTTTTAGAATGCACACACGGAGTTGTGCATAGATAATTTTATTTTGTATGTGTGTGTTTTTTTCCTGAATGGAAAGAGATATTTAATACCCGAGTGAGTGTTTTTTGGTTGTCTGCGGAAAAATGTGATTTGATGTTCTTAGAGCTCACAGCTTAGAAGATCATATAAAAAAAGTAATATTGCCTTCTTGACTTGTTTTGTTTTTTGCTCACACATTCTTGATGGATGTGGATTCGATTCTCTTGTGGGGTTGTTCTTAAAGTATGTAATTTGTTTATAATGTGCATATCTCTTTGTGTGCACAATACATGCATAAAAAAGGTGATATTATTATTCATTGAAGAAAAAAAATACCCTTTTTAAAGTGCTCTATAGTTCATCCTCCATCTCTCTCTCTAGAAGGCGAAATCTTCTTTTCGCTGAGGCTCCCATATTCTTTTTCATCTTGTTCGTGTGTCTGATGATCAAAGAGAATAAATATTTTTTGAGCGCAAAAAAATAAGCTCTGTGAGAGTTGCCTTTTTTATGTATTGATTGTTTGACATTGAAGGGAGATTTATAGTGAATCAAAGAGCATCAGATTTTGTTTTTCTTTCTTACCTTGGCGTCCTGTATCTGGTTCACAGAGAAGAAGAAGACTGGGACAAGAAGAAAAATGTGATCTGATCTTATGATATGGGAGTATGAAGCGATACGATACGTGTATATAATACATCATTATTTTTAAAAGAAAAACACAACAAGATATTGTTTTTTCTTGTTTATTGGATTGTTACTGTTGCATGATAGTGTATACCGAGTTGTATTGTTAAGCATCATGTAAAATGCTGTGTAATTGTGCTCTGGGTTGTTGTAGAGAGCCGGTCGTATAATTCATAAAAAAATGACGAATATGACGATGATCATTTATATCGATATAATATGATAGTGATGGTGTTGGTGTAGCTCTAAAAAATGCTAATAAAAGTGATCCATCATCATCATCAGCACTGCTGAGCCGTCATCTTCCACCCTGAACTTTAAATCAGACTAATAATAAGAAAAAATTGCCTGCTTTCAGGCCATTCATTCATTCTGATTTTCATTGCATTTCGGTTGTATGATGTGCGTGGGGAAGAAGATATTATAACTCGTTGTTGTTTTTTCGTGTGCTCTTGTATACATTATAAATAGGCTTTATATATATTATTGGCTATATGCAAATGATGAGTTTGCCTTCAAGTTTATTTGAAAAAGTGCTCTTTAAGTGTTTATCTGTCAGCAAGTTCAAGTCGTCGTCTTATAGCTGAGATTAGTGTGTATCGTTCATCTTTCTCTCTCTCTTTCAGAGAGAGTTTTTCAACCAACCTTTGTTGCTGGGGTAGTACCACTCCGCTTTTGCTAACGTATTTAAAAAGAACAAAGTTTGTTTGTCTGCGTCGTCTTCGTGTCTATTTACGTCTATCTTTATCTCGCCTCTCTGTCGGGAAAAAAGAAAAAATAGTTGAAAAGTACTTGAGCAAACTTTTAACGTGACTTTTTATCAACACGTTTATATATATTTTTTCGTCTGTGAGAAGAAATAAAACAAATTTAACCCTTTTCTCTTTGCTAAAGTGAGCCTTATCGTATCGCAACAACGTTTATTTCAAAAGAAAATTCCGGTGTTTTCTAAGAAAACAGATTTTATTACACTTCTTCATTTCTTCGGCTATTTGTTATTCCTCCTCTTCTCTTTTTTTCTCGAGCTGTCCACACTCCATGTTGACTTGAGGCAGTGTGGAGTGGAGTGCGTGGTTCTGGTTTGGTTTGGTCTCTGGCCGTTAAGTAAAATGGGAAGTAAGGGAAACTGTGGAGGAGGAAGTGGATGAAGTTGAAAGTTATTTTCGTTGAGGTCGTTTTCTGAATTGTTTTTTGTTTGTTTTTGGATGGTTATATCGTTTTATCCATTTTATGGGAGAAGAGAAGACTATCAGTTTACAGTCTAGTAGCAGAAGTGCAACATTATTATATAACAAGCGGTTTTACTTTCCAGCTAGTTAAAGTTAAAAGTGCATTTTATTTCCTCCTTCTGTTCTGTTGTTGGTTAGAAATTGCTTCATCCTACCCCTACCCCCCTAGCACACCGGAAAAAGTTGAAACATTCAAAATAACGACACAGAAAGTGCGTCGACGGAACGAAAAGTGCGTTTTTTCGGGTGTCAAGAGTTATTATTCGCTGTGAGTTTTCTTTTCCTACCCGCTGTACTACCATCAGCATACCTTTTACTTTTGTTATTGTCAGTACGGTTGTTGTTGAGAAAAAGAGGAAGTTGTTGTTCAGTCAGATGGTGGAGTGGAGGAAACACTGTGAGCATAATATATTACGATTATGCATGGACACTTGCAACTCTACTACTCTTTTTTCATGATCATCTCAGAAAAAAATAAGATGGGAAAAAGTATATAATATTTTCTTCCTGTGTGCCGCTGTTGTGGATCAAGGGAGAAGATGATTGTCTTGAAAGGGGAAAGAGATATTATTTTTTGGAGGGGAGTTTTCTTGCTATTGTGCGTGGAGTAAAATAAGCAAAGAAACTTATATTCTAGATTTTCTTTCCGTAGTTTACGTCATCCTTATTACAATATGGCACGAGCGCACAAAGTACAGTAGCAAACCAAACCAGAGAGACGTAAAGAGAAACATACGGATGCAATGATAAAATGAAAGGAAAAGAAGTCCCATCACCATCATCACCAGTCTCCAGCTGAGAAACGTCATCATCATCTCGTCGAGATCGCTCCCTAACTATTTCTTACGATCACGAAGAAAAAAAAAGTATTTTTTAAATAACACAACTGGGCATTTGTTGTAGTTGGGTCTCTATTCTTTTGAGGGCGGATGGTGATAGAATGAAAAGAAAGTTTGTCTTTGTCTCTGAATGAAAGAAGCTTTGCCATGTGTTGTGTAAGTGATGATGTGATGTTGGGTGCGGATAGTGAAGAAATATAGTTGCGCAATGACAACATAAGATATTGTCGTGTTGTGACTTTCTATTTCAATCGGTCACCAAATCAGTCACACAGGATATCTGATTTCTTTTAGGTAACTTGAATTTAAATTTATTATTTTATAATTTTATATGGAGTTTGCTTTCAGTTCCTTCTTATTTAATTAGCACGGCAATCTCAGTATCCCTCTCGATTTCCGTTTTTGTGTGAAATCAACTTTATTCGTTAACGAAATTTTCCATTATTACGTTGCATAAAAAGATGAATCACACCATCTTCACTGAACCCATTCATTGAACAGGCTGAAAAGTGCAACGACAGCATTGTTCTCCTGCGTTTTGTTATTTTACTTGGTTTTTAGCAGATTTACAAAGAGTGGTGGGCATCCCGTTGTGATGATGATAATCTCATATTCTTGTACCATTAGTGCGTGTAACGATTTTTTGCTGAGTTACAGCTTATGAGAATGCATTATTTAAAAAAAATCTTTTTGGTCGTGGCTCTATACAGTCTCTAGTGCGAGTGACACGTTCAAATTTTCGAAGTGACTAGAAAATATTATTTTTTTATCCGGTGTGTTGCTTGCTGCTATTCTCTGATCAATAATGGCATGAACCCAATTTGGCACTGAGAGAGAAGACTCATCTCGCCATCCCATCACTCTCTCCCAAACACCGACCACGAACTACTGAGGTATCCATTGCATTCCTCGGAGGAGCATACAACAGCCAAGCTTCCTACATGTATTATGTATCACTTTTCTCCGTATTTTGCTCTACCAGAGATGATAATGATCCCGCACCACCGATGCGGCTAATCATGTTGTGATCTGTTTAAACCCTTTTCTCTGTAAGTATCCACCTAAACTTTATTTATTTCATTTCACGCTATATATCTCGATAAGTATATGATGGTGTTTTATAGGACGTGTATTGCATTTCATTTGTCTAGGCCGTTCTGTCGTTTCAAACCAAAATAAGCTTTACTCTCAGAAGAAGTAGAAAACAAGTAATGCAATGCAATTTAACTAAGCCCACATATTTTGGCATACCAAAAATTATCATAAAGAAGAGATGATATTCACACTTTTATGGCTGCTGCCGTTTAGAAATATTATGTATTTTTTTCTTCTGTATACTTGTGTGCCTCTGCCTGGTCTGACATGAAGTGCCATCCCCGCGTAGGCATAATCATGATCTTCTATATATCCTCGTCGTCGACACGAGAGAGAAGAAAAAAACCGTGAGCGTGGTATGACGGTAATACTTACATTCACGGTTTTCCTGTGACCTAGTATGCAGGGTGTCTAATAAAATGAGTAAAAATACGGATATGATCTTTGCACCAAAAGAAAATACACTTGACTTTGTACATTTTTGGCTAAGAGGCAGACAAACATAAATATACATTTATTAGCATTGTGCATTCAAATTCCGGCGTTTTTTGAACCAAAATATTTTTGCTTGCATGTAAGCCATAATCTTACTGTGAAATGCAGGTGTTGCTTTCAGCGTTGGACGATCATCATCATCAGGATATTTTGGCTAGGGATAAGCTCTTCCGCTTTTCAAACCGCCTCCTTCTCAGCCCCAGGAGTCGTTATCGTTTTTTAGTAGTCGGGTTTTGCTGGGCGGTGTAAGACGTGCAGAAGTTAAAGAGAAGGATAAAATGACGGCGATGGTGAAAAAAAGTGAAGTTTTCTAGTGGGTGACACTATTAAATACGGAATATCGATTAAATTCTATACAAGTTTAACTTACACAAGAGTATTTATATAATACTTGAATTTCCAACTTTATTACTAAAACTACCGTAATCACAAAAATATTATTAGTCTGATTAATTCTATTACCAAAGTCAACACTGAAATCTTTATCGTGACTCATTCTCGATTTTTTTCTTTCTTATCACGCAATTGAACAATTTTTCTTTCTTCTTGTGACAAATGACAATAAAATAAACTTGGTGGTATAACAATCGTAATTCGTCTCGTCTCATAATCATCATCATCATTATCATCCTTTCAATCGACTCGCTCTCTCTCTGTGTATTTTTATTCCTCTGATGTGCTTGCTTACATTGCAATTTTCTCAGAGACAAAGTAGACGAGAGAGTGAGTGATCGATGTGTCTTCTTCTTTCTTCCTTGTGTAAACATAACACGGATGAAGAAAGACGGATATTTACTATCTGTTACTCTTGCTCTGGCAGATGATACATGATTGCAATGAAAAAACTCTCAATAAAAAGAAGAGAAAATCATTCGACAAGACAAAATCGGAGAGAAATACGGGACGTGACTTGAGTTTTATACTTTCGTAGTATCTTCAACAAACTTTTCTTATTTTTTTCTTCTTCTTGTGAGTATAGAGGTATGTTTGTATACGAAAGACAATTTTGCGGTATTCTTCTTCTCTAGACAAGCCGCAAAAACTAACAAAAAACATCATAATCTTTTGAGGAAAATTGTGGATTGCGATGATGATGAGAATGTTTGGTGATGATGAACAGTATACTCATAAAACACCAGTAATAATAGTGGAATCATTGGCTATTATTTTTACTGTGTGGTAGAGTCTGTGTTCATGGATCTTACGCACACAGAGAAAACAATTTAAAAATATGTAATGCCAGGAGGAATAAAAGTCCTAATTTTTTTGGCATTCGAGTGTGTATTGACATCAGTGATCCTATTATCTTCGTGTAATACTGTCGTCTGACATATCAATAGTATCACCAGCAGTTATTTTTCCTGTCTCTTGGTTTACTGATCAAATCAACTCGCATGTTCAACAATGCATGTTGTTGCAGGCATAGAGATTCAACTCGACATAGCAATATAATAATTTTATTTGGTCACCAGTACAATAATCAGAGTGACTGCTGTTGGATTTTATTAGTAGTTTTGGCTCGCTTCTTTATCTCTCTCTTTCTCTCTCGTGATGAGCAGGATGATGATGATGTGACTTGTTGGTCGATAGTTTGGTTGTGTCATGTCACGGCTCTTCTGTCTTCTACATCAGCATGGATTTTACTACACACAACATTCAATTCGTCTCATACCATGCCCATCTCTATACTTTTGGCAGAATGTATATAATATTATAGCAACAGAATAAAAAAAATGTGGTTGAATTGAACCGGACACCAAAACGGACTATTTTTTTTCGAGCATGCCTATATTACCATTATTATGGTTGCCCATAGCCAGAAAAGTCATCGGTGCGCCAAAAAAAGACAAGCATCAAGCTATTCATTCAAGTCAAGTCGTCTCTGTGCAAGTCATCTCATCTGCGATGATCATGCTGACTGCTGACCATAAAGAATCAGTCAGCTTGAATTTTCTTTATATCTATCTATCCATCTATCTATCTTTAGTAGGCACATCGTTTTTTAAAGGTATGTATATGATAACATCCTTTGTGGCTAGACTATAAAGCAAAAGAAGAAGAAAAATCTTGCCAAATGTAGACTGGACTATGCCGAAGGAAGACGCACACACACTAGCACACACTCTGCTTGAATGAAAAATCTTTTTAAAAAAAGAAGGAAAATTGCTTCTGGCCTTTCTTCTTGATCACTTCAAACGCAGAAACCCATGCCACACAACAATAGCAAGTCATGCATGTTCTCATCCCATAAAAAAGACTCATGTGCTATATACGAATTTGTGTACTGCCACTGCCACTACTACACACAGAGAGATTTTATAAAAACGTTTATAAAATTTTGTCGGTTTTTTTGTGTGCTACCCGGTCGTCTTCGCCAACTTGGTCGTCGTCGTATATAACCCTAAAAGCATTGTTGTTATTGTTATACTGCTTGTCTGTTAGGTAATAATATTGAAGTTTGCTGTTTTCTAGCTGGTAAAAAAATCGAGCTACACAACACACGAGACGAAAAAAGTAGAGATCCCGTTGTTTTTTTCCTTCTTTCTCCTGAGTACTACGTTGATGTACAAGTTGAGTCATTTTTTTCATGAGGACTACTACAACACATAGAACAACTACTTGTTTTTTTTTCTTGCTTGCCATGCCATTCAACCTGTGGGCTCTCTTTTCGTGTTTCTTTTTTGGACTATAGCTATATTATAGAAGATATAAGGCCACAGAGAATGTTTGCGTGATGGTACGGAAGCGTTTTACGATTATATAGCCATTATTATCAAGAAAACCAGGCGTAGTGATGGTAGTTGGTAGTAGAGCCAGCGCTCAGTGGTGGTATGGTATGTCGGTGTGGTAGTGTGTCACAATGACAAGCCATCATCATTAGAGTTTTAGTAAATGATGCTGCATTCTTTATACGGAGATGATCAACATCAGAAGCAGAGGAGTATTTTTTTATTATCGCTTGCGTTCATTGCAATCATAATAAAACCAGCTGTGGCTCACACACACTTATAAATTCCTTGGAAAAGTAAATGTGTCTACTTTGTTTGTTGTATTTGGGGATGAGATGAGCAGCAAAATATATATTAGTTTATATACAGCAAAGCTTTCCTGACACTCCACTCAGCAGTACAAAGTACACAAAAAATTTATCAAAAGCAGTAGGAAAACTCTGGCTTAATTTGTTTTAATGATAAACACGCAGCTCTAAAAAAGAAAATTTATTATTGTGTAGTAATATTATATTTATTTTATTTATGCATTCCTCCCCTCTGGGCATGATTTATTTGATGAGATGGGGATGATCATGTTGATGACGAATAGAAATGAAATATATTATTATGCTGTTCAAAATGAATAGTGATGAATGTGTGTGTGAGCCTGAAAAGCACACAAAAGAAAGAAGAGGAATATTATACAATAAAATGTATTTCATGTGTTAATACTTATTTTTTGTGCGTTCCCGTAATAAGAAGAGAGAAAGAATGTGCCTAAAAATGTGAATACGCAATATACATAATATATTGGTATATAAACCATATATAACGCAACTCGGCACAGTCAGGGTTATGGTCTTATGGTTATCATTATGACGTACTTATTATCTCATATTTGCTGTGTTGTAAACATCGAAGAATGCAATTCATATCATAAGGCTACACTTTTTTTGTTTCTTTTTATTTTTATGTTCCTCGGGGACTTTTTCTCATTAAGAGTATTATACAGTTCATCCTGATCACGACTTGACTCTCTACTCATCATCATCATCATCAGGAGGAAAAAAATATTATTTGTACTTTTGTACTGCTGTGTACTACTACTACTACTACTCACAAGAGCTATTTTTTATTGGTGCTCATTGTGCGAAGTGAGCCATGAATTCACGATCCTGAGAATGCATACATAATATTGCATTGCATTGCATGCTCAGGCTTAGAGGAAGAATAGAAGAGAGGAGCAGGAGAAAAAAATAGTATCCTTTTGTTCATTTTACATTTAATAGGGTTCAATAAAAGGAGTCTCTTCTTAACTATTTCACTTGACTCTCTCGCTCTCTCCCTCCGCTGCTGACGAAGAGTTGAAGAGACTCTGGCTTGACGACGCTCAATGAACCGAAAATCATTTTTGTGGCTTGGCTGCCAGAGTGTGTATGTGTGCGTGTAGTTTAAAGTTGTGAAGCACACTATTATTATTACTACATTACATACATATACACTAGTTGGTTTGATAGTTAGTGCGGAACAAGGGAATGAATCGTGAAGAAGAGAGTCATCGTGACAGTAAAAATGCAATGCCAATATCGCGAGCATTTGCCATGCAGAAGATAAACGCTTAATATTATTGCCGTCGTCCCAGAAAGAAGAGAGAAAAAAATACTTTGAAAATGAGTTTCTAGTCAAGTACTTATACTAGAGGATATAGGACTTCACTCTTTCACTTAGGAAAAAATATATAATAGAATAGATTTTTCTCTATAGAACACTTTGCATAAGTTGCTGAATGTGCGCTGTATTATTAAAAAGAGGAAGACAACAATAATAATAACTGCCATAATAATTTTTGAAAACAGCAGAGATTACCATCTACGTACATAATATTATAAAGAGGCAAATTATATTCTGTTAGTGATGCGGTATAAATGATACCCATAGCGTACCACCTCTCTTTAAAACGAGCACAGCTGAATACATGATAATGATGAGAGATGCGATAACATGATACTGTGCAAAAGATACCCGCTACAAGATAACAGCCAAGCCAGAAAAAAAAGTGTGTGTAGTGCCATCACATTACCATTGCTGCAAAAGTATTGCTGTAGAGTGTGGTAATAATGATGCACTTCCGCTATTTCAAAATCAGTTGACTTCTCTCAATTGAGCTAGGAAGAAGAAGCTGCGTGCAGTTTAAAAGTGAGGAAGAGCTCCGAGGAAGAAAA
>JAQIWO010001510.1:0-10117 GCA_034695405.1 Entomobrya muscorum
CTTGCAAATTAACTCTTAGTATGCGGATCTTGGCTTTAGATGCAAAATAACGGTTAAAATATCCACACAAAAACCTGGCGTTCACTAATATGAAAAGAAAGATAGCGGAAAGGCCTCAGATTTTCGTTTGTGAATAGAACATGAGAAACGATATGGAAATGAATCATTTTCTTCCTGTTTTACATGTTTCTGCTTAAAGACAGGCTTCCTTGAAAATAGTGGAAAATGATGTAGCAAAAATGAAGTCTGCTGCAAAGTTTGCTAGCATTTTAATATTTTGGCTTAATTAACCCCCGCGAATTTTAAAACACTGACTTTTGTATCTCAAGTAATCTGAGGTTTATTTTAGACGACGCAGACATATATGGTTCAGATATGATAAGGGTACCAATTACAAATATCAATAGCCTGCTCTTCATTTCTATTTATTAAAGAGAAAAAGAGAAGAAAGAAAGAATTAAAGATAGAACTCAATCCAGTGTATACTTTTTAATTTTTGTCATTCTCTTTTTTTCCGTTTCTTGGAGGAGACGTAGTGTATTGGAATCAGTTAAGAAGGATGATATGAGATTATAAAAGTAAAAATTGTCCCATATACAATGCTTAAAACAACAGGGATCTCCTAAATAATGTCGCTAACAGAAAAGGTAAAAACCAAGCCGAATGTCGTTTGTAAATGAAACATGGAATTTAAATGAATGGATTTCTTCTTTTTTTACTTTCTGCTAAGACAAGCCTAGTGATACTTAAAGTGGGACTTCCAATTTCTATGGAGGAGAAAATTTCAGAAAAATAGTGGCGTGAAAGTGTAAACCCTGTAATTTTGAAGCCATCTAATCTTTACATGAATTTTGAGTTAGTAAGCCATCGTAAATGTTAAACATTTTGTTCTCCGAGAGTACATACCTATAGGTTAGCTGTCGCGATTGGGGATGTCGAAATATAGCAAACTTTATTACTAGGCATTGATTTTATCATATAGAACAAATCTTTGTAAAAATACTAGACGAAAAAATCCAAATTTATAAACATTATGAAGCAGTGAAAAATAATGTGGGAATCGGTGAAGCAAATTGTGCATTCAGAGGGAAACTCTTAAATAAGTCTACTTTCCTTTTCAATGCTTTTCTTCCGTCCATTGTTTGAAAACAATGCAATGTATTGGAATGAATGAAAACAAAGATTATGTAGAAAATTACAAAAATAATTGTGCACGAGTCTTTCCAAACAAAAATTTTCTAAAATATCCAAATGTTGTTTGTAAATAAAACATTGGTGACCAAATAGAAAAGAATTGCTTTCCTGTTGTTTTGCGTCCTTTTAAAACAAAGCGTGGGGCACAAACGATTGAACTTTCAATTTCTTTGGAAGATATCATGTCGGAAATTATTACTGCTTTAAACTGTAAACAGCGAGTTCTTGAAATCTTTTGCTGATGTGCATCCTGTTGACAAAGACCGCCTACATATTAAATCAATATCGGTTTGCATTTTAAATCATAGAAACAAGAAATACTGTGATTTAAATAATATGTAAACAGTCAAATAATTAACATCGAATTGCAAAATTATTTTCCCCTCGTGTGGAACGTTTCCCATGTGTCCTGAATGGATATATTTATGCATACATAAAAATAAAATTCGATTCGATGTTGTAACCTGCTCGTCTGAAAACAAAAAAAGAGAACCCTCTATTTTAACGGTTTTGTCAGGTTGTTGGAATCAGATATCTCTATTATGGTCTAAAACGTGAAAGCAATATATTTTAAGAAAAGATAAAGTCTAGCTATGCACCCTTCAAGGATTTAATATAAATGCAATGAATTGAGTTGATGTGATGAAAAGTACTGAATTGTCAGTTGTCATGCTCATTCTTAATTTTGAAGCATAAGGTCAGCGTATATATTTTAAAGTTAATTGCTTCAAAATTTTGCGCGTTTTGTGTCTGCTGAAGTCCTCATTACAAAAAAACCTGTTGTTAAATTCATAAGTCATAGAACCACATAGATTTATTTTAAAAAAATCATTCCTAATTAAATAAACAGCAAATCTTTTTTTCAATCATTTGTGGAAGGTTAGCTATGTCTTTGACGGATTGTGCTATAAGAAAAGCTTCATTGCTTTATTTCACCTCACCTTTTACCATTTCTCCCTGGAGTCGATTGTAAACCTTCATTTTCCCAGTCTGATATTTATCCTGGTGACCTTTAGTCTAACTTTCGGCTAACTTTCTCTGTAGTTTCCAAAAAATTATAAAACCTTAAAAATCCATTCGTACGCTTTTAAAAATGCCGACAAACAACTAATTCTAAACGCTCCGTTGTTTAGTCAGTTTTCTCATCTGCTGTTCACTTGAAAACAATTTGTGTAGCTTACGGAATAAGTCATTATGTTTTCTGTGACAAATCCATTGTCATTTCACCTTTAGGAATTCACCTCGTTTCTAGACTTTTCTTTGTCATTATATGGCGTTGAAAATTTCCGTGAACTTGCGTTAGTTTTATATGATGATATTTTGCAGCCTTCACAACTTAATTAAGCTCTAGACATTTTTAAGTGTGTACTCACAAACCCCGTCCAGTCTATGAATTGCATTGATTTCAAAGTTTTAAATAATTTATTTAGTTTCCCACCACTTTATTCAAAAAAACTTTCACACAAATGCGTTTGTAATATCATGGATAGTCTAGAAAAACTAGAATACTGATACAGATTAGGTCACTCATATTTGGTGATTTTCTAAAAATCCAGTAAATGTTCGCTGGTCTAGTTATTTTCCATTCAAACATGCCTGCTGCATAAAGTATCAAAGAATTTTAAAATTCCTTTTAAATTCTGTAGCAGTTATAAGAGAGAATACAGTTATACTTGCACTGAATATTAGTAGACTCGAGTGAATGGGTATTGTGAACGCAGATTCAAAGTAATTACATGCATAAACTTAAAAGTTAACGAAGATGAAAATTCTCTGGTTCCTCAGCCATAGATAAAATTCAGAAGAGAAGGAAACGGAGTTGGAAATTCTTAGCAATAACAATGATTTCTTGCGCCAATTTCAACCCGTCAATATTCGCTGTAAAATAGTGTTTTTTTTACTATTTAATGATATTTATTGTGTGCCTCAGTCGTGAAAATATACAATATCCACATAATATGTATAAACCATCATTTTAAGATTTAAAATACTTTTTGAGCAGTCATGCTATCTAATATTTTAGCAGTTTGTTTGGCGTTGTTTGATTTCGTCTTCTTCTTTTATAAATATGCTGCAAGATACTACATTCACTTAAAACGGGACGTTATATAAAATATATATGATTAAGATGCTGGCCGGGTCAGTTTCTTATTATTTTCCTTTTCTGTATGCCCTATGGGGTAGACACAGATGCTCTACTGAAAAAGAAGAGGAAGGAAACCATAACTTTGTTGCTTGCCAAGATGACCGAGTGACTTTTTTAAATAAAATCTCGGCGACAGTTTTTTGCTTTGGATTGGATGAGATGTTCGCATGAGCATAACAGTTGTCTTCATAATAAAGTATAGCTAGATTCCCTTAGTAAAACAGGATTGTTTTTGAAACATAAACGAAGAGAAAATGTCGTGATCCCAAGCTTTGAATTTTGTTTACACAAAACGCATTGTTTGCTACTTTTGTATTTATTCTCTACTTTTAAATGTGTTTTAAACACAAAATGAAGGTAATATTCGACGAAAGAAGTAAGCTAAGAGGCTCTTCTTGGTTTATCTACTAAACATGACCCTGCTACAGTTTAAATGTATTGTTTCGTTTGTCCTCTTTATCGATCACTATTTTTTTACTTTCGAATATGCTCAGATATTTATTCATTCATTACGGAGAATAAAGGTGTGAAAAAAGAGAAAGGAAATGGCTTTTGAGCACGGGCCATACTTCGAGTCACTTGATTGGTTTCAGAAAAAACCGAAAGTATTTCTCCTCCTTTCCCACAAAGTACACATCACTACAGTGAAATATATTTCAAGCTCAAAATTTCAAGTGTGTTGTTGCAAATAAAAAGATAAACAATTTTGCGGCTTACATTCACTTTTGTACTTTCATACTACTTTCTCAGACACCACATTTACTTAACCTCCTGTGGGCACTGATTAACTCAACCTGCATTTTATTTAGATTTATCTTCTAGGTTTTAATACGGTAATTTATAACCTCGCAAACTTAAGAGGAACCGTCACACTAATCTGATGTGCTTATGCGGTCTATTATGTATGATAAGAAAGAAAATATGACAAACAAGTTACACAAATCCATATTCTGCAGAGAAAGCTTGTTGATGCGCATTTTTTCTCCAAACACCAAACAAAAGTTATCAGAAAATTGGCTACTGAAAATTTCACAACGGATATATCTTCATTCTGTCACCATAAACAAAAATAATATGTGTACCAACTTCAAATTATTAAGTGTTTAAATTTACAAAGGTAATAAGAATTATTCATTTTATGTTTTACATAATATGTTTTATGAATGTATTCTGGGGACTGAATTGAGAAAGATAATAATTCGCTCGTATTAAAATAGTTAAAACATTATTTCACGATGCGAGTTTTTGATATTAGTTATAAGTTATACTTTGTTGGCATTTTTACCCTTGACAGAGATATTGCATTTGCCGAGTTTGTAATTAAGCAGCAAGTTGGTTTGCTTGAACTATATTTGTGGAACCTTTCTCAATTTAGAAATAGTGGTAAGTATGGAATTATTTAAATGTTAAAAAGGGGGAGTGAAACCAACGTTGGCACATGGTTGAATATGAATTAGGATACTTCTTGTAATTTGTAAATTACATCTCATATAAATTTGTATACCAATGTACAAAATTGATGGGGGTCTCTCACCAGTTTCCAGTAGTAGCTTGGATATCTGCAGGTCTGTTTAAAACTGACGGATATGTTCTCTCTCGCAAGCAAAGCCACCAAAAGTAATTGTTGATTTAGACTGGCAATGAGTGATACGCCCGCCAGTTTAGTAAAGAAGGCTACCTATATCCAACTTTCTTTTAGATCACATGGTTTTCTAGCCTGGTGTTATGGGTTGTGTTGTAAGAGATACTCGAAGTATATTGTGAAACCTGAAATAATTACTTTCTCCAACTCAGACCAAGATAACTTTGAACTTTGTACTTAGTAGTAAGTAAACGATGCAGACAATGCGAGTTTGGAGTACATATTCTCAAATTTTGTCGTTTTGAGGGCAGTAATTTGTATAAAAGTATCGATTCACAGAGGATATTTGCAATTAGTATTGAGCTACATACAGTTGATGTCAGACGAGAGTCTGATAAAAATGGAAATTCATTATCCTTAATATATCAGTTGGTGAAAGGTATGTCCATTATAACTGTCCAAACAAATGAAGCAGACAGCTTTTTTTATGGTGATGGAGTCTATTTGTGTTCTAATTCATTAGTAAACCTACATAAAGAATGATAATGTGATGGGCACTTTTTTTTGTTTTCACTTTCACCATCAGGTTCCCGTGTGCAGTGATAGGTGGTGGACTAAATTAATGGTATAGTATAAAGCTAGTAGTTTGTTTGAAAATCGTGTCGGTGTTGGTATGTGTTTATTAAATAAACAACTCAGCCACACAACTTGAAAGGTTTTATAAAAAGCTTTTTTTAGTGTTTACTAAGCATTTTTTGTTATTTTTCCTTAACCAAAGATTCGTCCTTTTTCATATTATAAAAAGAGATAGAATCTTCGAAAAGGACTTTTTAGAACACGATTTTTGAGCAGTATAGGCTGGTTCTACGCTTCATACAAATGATGTGTATATTATTATACTGCATTACTTCAAGCACGACTTAAAAGGTTATAAAAGCAAATAACTCAATAACGACTGAAGGAAATGCGTTTATATGGTTAACAAAATGCACCTTCTTTCTAACTCTAGTACCAGTGGCTTCCTTCTTCTGTGATGACTAAACTGTGGTTAGTCTCAACACTTTCAACTCAACTACAAGTTTTAGTTCATAAAGTATACTAATATCTGTCATAATATACAACTTACACGACTGGGCTCCCACATACACGCTCCTATGCTTCAAAATTACTTTCCTTGAATCTGGTTACGGTGAAATGCTTATTATTATTACTCCTACCCAACTTGACGTTCCCCGAAAGACATTAATACTATATGCTGGTATGGGTACTCTGTAATAACTTTAAGCTTGTTTCCCATTCCCATTTCTCTCATCGTGTAGGAGTTTTCCTGTTACTAATCTAATTACCACACCGATATAATCATCTAACCACATATTGTGTAGCTCTCCTTTTCCTTAAACCAAATACCTGCAAACAATAACGTGAAAAATTCTTATGAAGGCATCAATGACCGGGCATAGATTGTGGATATCGAGTTATCAGTATGGGCAGATCTATGTATTTTCAGATTTATCTCTCTCAAGACTACGATCAAGACCACTTTTAATGAATTCACGTCGCGTGTAATAATAGGTAGTTGTAGCTGCACGAGGTTGAAATTTTGGAGCTTTAACAATATGGACAGAGCTCAATAAAATCTAGACGCTTGCTTTGGTTGCATGTTTGCTTGGGTAATTTGCTTTCAAGTTTTAACCTAGTTAGGTATATAGACCCGCGGTGCTCGATCTCTGTGAGAGTAAATTATTCATGTTGTCTGCTTAGAAATTCATGTGTCAAGTTTCCATCGCCAAGTCATGCATATGATACGAGTACTTTTCGCATCTCTCTTCTTTTCTTCTTCACATACAGTCGGAAGCCCGATTACATGATACACTATCATCAGATCACCATTATTTTCCGGTCGTATTTCTTCCCTCTACCACAAAAATGCTTTGTGGCTTTGTATAGAAAATAAAATAAGAAAAAGGAGAATAATAGTTTGGTCTATATTTTCCCTTCGACTCCACTTTACCTTCAATCACATGAGCAAGAAGATCGGATTTGTCCAAATCATATTTGATTCCAAAGTGTAGTCTACCCAGTGGAATGCTGTGATGAGCATTGTAGAAAACCACATCAGTAGCATCCGCTGGAGCCGACTTGTTATTTCCTGGAGACCGATAGCCACTTGGTTGTTTACTTGCATCCAGGAAAATACATATATCTTGTTTTTGATATAAGTCCAGTTGAAGACTGCCAAGTGATGGGGATAGTGGTCCTGTTACTGGGCCGGAGGATCCTGGTCCATCTCCCGTTAATGATGTTGGGGATTTTGGGCTTGGGCTCATTGGCGGAATAAGTAATGGAGACAGACATCTTGATGCGCGCCTAAAAATTTGAAACAAAGTAGTGGGATTTGCAATTAAAAATGTACCTGGAGCTAGCGAACCAAGAAAGAAGGTGAATAGGGAAATGTAAAAGGCAAAAAGAGCATTAATACTGCAATGGCGCAGCATTTCGTGCTATGTGCAAAGTACTGAGGAAAAAATAACAACCGATCCTGTTACAAATTCGTTTTGATGTTACGGTTAAGTAAACATGTTATAAGGATTTAAAATTCTGAGAAGTGCCTAAGACGTCGTTACACTAACAAAAGTACACAGGAAATTGTTGCCACTAAACTGAAACTATGTATTTCACTTATCACATGTACTTATATTTATATATAAATATATTTGGTTATTGTGATACAAATACATATGCTATTTTAACATTGGATTAATTTGCTACAAAAGTGTAGTGTAAATACGTTATTGATTTCGCTATACTATAGTTCAAGAGTCAAGAGGAAACCTTATTAAGTTTAGTTATAAACGTCCTTTGTTATTTTATTCAATTTATTGATTTCCTAAGTACGTTTTAATTAAATATTTTTCATTCATTGAACAAAACTTTCATAAAATATGCAACAAAGGAAAGATGAAAGTGTAAGGGTCCATATATATGTATATTCTTCATGAAACTTGAAGAGTCAATGTAATTTCTCCGTTTGTGTATTACTCAGGCTTCCTTCCCATTGGCAATTTCCTTAAAACTCAACTTTCATCTGAGTGAAAGTTCTTTTATCTTCAGCAACATAATGCATACTAGACATTTTTCCCTAAGAAATTATTTTTCAACTGCGAATTTTTATCCTTTTGAATTTGAATTCATAAAAAGGAAAGTCAGTCTTCAAAATTTTACGAGGGAAATGAGTATCTCAAACATATGTATAACCTACGTGTGTGTATGTTAGATTTTTTTCAAAACTTTTACTTAAAATGTTATTTTTACAGTAGCAGATCCAATATCACAAGAAATTAGAAATCGTGACGAGAAGCCCCAATCTTCAAAGTTAAAAGAACATTCGGCGTATGAGCCAATGACACTAATATGCTTTTTATATTGGTTAACCATTACAGTGTGTAAACACTTTGATATTTAAATCTACAACGCTCCTGTCAAACTATAACAAGTAAGAATAAAAAATACTAATAGTCAGACAAAGTTGGAATGAATACGCAACAACGCTGTTAAAATAATTGTGAGTTTTACAAATTAATGTTTGATTCCAAAATGCCTTGCTCGTCTGGCAGCTTAAAACTAAAACTAAAACACATTAATAATATAGCTAACAAAGACTTTTCAGACCGAGGAATTTTAGAAAGCAGCTTAAAAGACAAAACAAGGCATCACCGATTGCTCTGAATGCCTTTCTATATATTTTAGGAAATTCCACTAGCAATAAAAGTAGCACGTTGTTTTATCGAGTCGTTGTGCACCTATTGAAACCATATATGTTCTACTAACAACGGTTCAGTTGGGACGAGGGATGTCAATCTCTTTCTTCAAGTAACAAATATTCATTTCAATGGCATTTTGTAAAAAAAAAATATGAAATTGACATGTTGGAATAAAGTTCATATTCATTTAAATACTGTATGAAAACACTTTTTAAAAGAAGCTACTTCATATCTTTAAAAGAAATTAATAAAGATAAAATTATTGCATTACGAAAATGTACGTCACAGCAAGAACAGCTAATAGAATAGAATATGTAAACGAAGTTTATTAAACCTCTTTGGCATGCAAGTTGCAACATACATCCTACATGACAAACTATAGACGAAAAATAGATCTGAAGATCAACAGGCAGTGCTGTACTGTTCCCACTGCATCAATAAACCGAGATTGTTACCCATGGTCTCAGTGCTGTATTAATTTTCGCTATTTTCAGCTATAAATTGATATAATAATAAAATAGGTCTCATTAAAATCAGGTATATATGAGCTTGGGTGTGAGAAAATCTGTTTAAATCACGAGTTCCCGCATCAGCAGAAGATTAATCCTCGGCATTTCCTTAGACACCATGCAATCAGCGAGAGCTGTTTTTCTACTTTTCCCTATTTTTATCTCTTGAGTGTAATACCTTGCAATGTAATGTACATGTACACATGTACATATTTGAGAGAAATTTGCATATGGTAAGTATCAGGGTAAGAATAGCATACTTGATTTACGTCGATAAAAAGCATCAACGAACCAAAGTCGTTCACCTATAGGAGCCTACTTTGCAGGCATTGCAGGGCTCTTTGATTCCTTATTTCATTTCTTCCTGACAATAATAATAACAAAATTCAATTCCTATTTTTGCTGTTCCTTATGAAATCGTTATATGTATTGGGCAAGATTGTCATTTATAGGATTTTCCTTAAAATTTCCAGGAATAGGTTACGTGTGATGTTATCTGTTATTGTTATGTTTTGCAGGTGTAAGTTTTCTTAGAGTTTCTCAGTTGTAGAATTTAATTAATGCCACCAATAAATTGCTCGGGCTCTATAATACCCTGCGATATTTAGTACTTTTCTCGTGTCAAGTTACCCCAACGCAATCGTTCTCGTTGCTAGACGAAAGATAATACCGTTCATAATCATAATCCACGGAGTGTATCATTTTCCCCTTTAGCAAGCAACTAGGTTCTGCATTTGTGTACTTTAGGTAATAGTATCATGGCTTGCAAAATTTCAAATAATATTACTTGTGTAAAAAGAAACTCATGGGTCATGAGCATGAATGAAGGTCTATAAGGCTATATCATATAACCAATTTAGTACGCCCACGCATGCTAGCAGTTTTTCAATAACGTGTAAATAATACTGGTCATGCAGGCTGAGGA
>JAQIWO010001511.1:0-10116 GCA_034695405.1 Entomobrya muscorum
TAAAAGGATAAGGAATAGACTGGTGAAAACAGATTTCGAAAATTCTTAACCGTTTGAGAGATATCGCACGGACGGACGGACGGACAGACAGACGGACGGACAGACAGACAGACGGACGGACAGACAGACGGACATTGTAAAACCAATAAGTAGCTTCGCTGCGCTTGCCACTTAATAATGAAAGGAGTATACTAAAAGTTACAAAAAGGACTAGTCATTGGTGGAGCTACTTATATCACCAAAATGTTCGAGAGTGTGTTGCCTCTGGAGTGGCTGGTCCTGGGAGAGCGGAAGCTTTTGTTCCAAAATTAACTTTTACTCTGTCACTTGGAGGTGGAGGAAATTGTGATTTGGATGGAAGCATGATAGAAATGTGTGACGACTGTTGGAACGAGTTCGAGAAGCTGGATAGACTCCATCGAGAGTGGGAAGCTCTGAATAAGACCATTGATTCTCAGGTGAAGAGTATCAACACCAGAAGTGCCAAAAGTGATGGGAGTAATACAGTCGACAATTTAAGATGTTTGGGACTTTTAAGAAGTCCATCAGACTTGCAGGCGTCATGGGCAGGATCCGTGGCCGGAACTGAAAATATTCCAAAAGCTTTGGGCTTCCTGGGTGATATTTTCAAGGGAATGTCAACTTCTACAACTTCTCCAGATGGGTCTCCTTCGATGAATTTAATGACAAGAGGTACGTTCAGTTGGTTATTTAAAAATTTGTCTGCGTTTTCCAATTTGTATCATTATTACACATTATGTAATTATGAGTCATGGCATATTACTAATTTTATTCATCTGATGATTTTATTTTGAATGTAGTACCTGACGACGGACCTTCGGTAGATTGTTTGGAGCACGAGCCACAATCCGCCATGCGTTCAAGTTCACTTGTGTCAGAGGTAGAAATTATACCAGCCCAGATTCGTTCAGATCAACCCGAAGATAGAATTGCCAGCGGTTCCGAAGAAATTGATGGCTATTCATTTGACAACTTTAAAGATCAACCCGGTAGCACAGATGCTACTAGTTTTGCAAATCAAAATGAAGTGGAAGTTCTTCAAGTTAACTACGTGGTCACTACTGCTCTTTCAAGCCATCATCATGAAGACGAGGAAGTTCCAAACGCCCTACCAATCCGTAAGTCCTCTCGCATCGAAAGACTTCTTGAGCGACACTTGGAGTTCCTGCATGGACGAGAGACCGCTGATATTTCAAAGCGTCTCCAGTATCCTCCTGCTACAGTGACTAGGTTTCATTGTGACCTCTGTCACCGTGAATTCCTCTTCAGAATGGCTCTCAACAGACATGTGAAGCAAGCTCATGGACGAAGGAAGCTTTCACTTGCTCTGAAGAAAGACAGTATTCCACAAAATAATAACAGCCCGCACCCTGAAATGGTAACATTTACCATGTACAAAAGTTCTGTTGATAAAATTTATGTTTTTAATGGGCATTTTTTTAATTATGGATTTTGTAACGGTTTGTATTAAAGAGAGGTAATGAAATCACTACCAATCGGACAAAGAACAGAGCACCATGTCAACAGGGCTTCCTGGGCGATATTTGCAAGGGAATGTCAGCTATCTCATCATCTTCGGCTGATCCAGTTGAATCGTCTTTATTGGACTCAATGCAAAGAGGTATATTGGCTGTATTTTTGTAGTCTGTAAACTCCTCACGTTAAATTATGTTTCTTTGACAATACTATCGACAAATAATTTTCAATAATCTATTTTGATCAGATGTAGAAGGTGACAGCGAGTCCGAATCCGCCATGCATTCATTAGTGTCGGTAGTAGAAATTGATCCACCCAAGATTTATTTGGAGCCACTCGAAGAAACCACTGAGAGCGATTACGAACTGAATTTCTCTTTAATTACTAGTACTATTAACGATCAAACCCAGGACCCAGGTGCACCACTTATTACTACCCAAATTCTTCAAACCGAAGTCCACCAAAGCAATGATCCTGTCTCTGCTCTTGTAAACCGGGATCTAAGCCTGGATGTTCCAAGCGACCATCCAACCCGTGGACCCTCTCGACGGAGAACATTAAAAAGTCAGCCACCGAATGCAAACAGTGTTACTTCCAAGCTTCCTCTGAATGATAATATTTCAAACCGCCTCCGCAGCAAGCTTTCCAAAGGGACTACGTTTCATTGCGACCTCTGCCCTCGTAAACTTCCGTACCGATTCGCTCTCAATAGACATATGAAGAAGGTTCATGGAGGAAGGAAGAGTCCACACATGTTAAAGGAAGTCAGTAAGGAGCTCAGTCAGAAAAGGAACAAACCACACTCAGAAACGGTACATAGTTAATGTTACACCAAAGATAATTTTGTTATGGACATTTTATAAAATCCTAACATGGATTTTTAATTGTTTTTAAGAGGACCAATCAAACTCCTACCAAACGGATACAGAAAACGGAACCACTTCAAATGAAATCAACTTTAAAAAAGACTCGTGGAAGGACTCCCACTGCCAGAATTGATGTCAGCAGTAAACCGAAAAATACAGGAAAAGGGGGAGCAGTTGTCAGGCAGAGTAACAATGTGAGGGCGAGGAGTTGAGATTTTATTTTAATTGTTTTTTTTTTAATTTTTAATATGCATTCAATATTAACTTTATTTTTTATTTTGAAAGTTTACCTGTGACACATGCAACAAACAGTTTGCGGCAAGATGCAGTTTGACCCGTCACAAGAAGGGAAAATGTTTAGCCGATAAAGAGAGTCAAATCCAGTTCGTGTGTGAGCACTGCGGACAACGATTTTCTCGGAAAAGAGACTACAGGGATCACACAAATCGCCATTTAAGAAACCCAGTAAGTTTTAATTGTAAGTATTGCAGGAAGAAATTTGTTAGTCGAGAAAACTTCTACTGCCATCTCGTAGGTTGTATAAAGAGGGCTCAGGTCGCTTAATATTTGTGTAGAGCAGATATTTTTGTATGTTGACTTTCGGCTTTAAATACTGAATTAATTGACTATGACTATCAGTTATCATCAATGTTGTATTCAGTTTCGTAGTTAATAATATTATGTTGTGTTTTTGTAATTAACAGATAGAGTCAAAAAAACACTTATTGGTGTAACTTAAAACTATACAACAATATGTAATTCTTAAATTAAATAATGCGTGTTTGTTTTTATTACTAAGATACTCTTAAGGTATCTGTAACCGTATCTTGTAACTGGGCTACTTGCCTGTAGGTATCTGTATCTTGTATCAAAAAACTTCTACTAACTAATCTCTGTGTAAGAGAAGTTTTTGGGTTCTTAATATTTAGATTTTTATGTAGAGCAGAAGCAGATACCCCAACCAGTCATTTTTTACTGGCTTTTGGCTTTCGATACTGAATTTTGTTTACTTATATTAAGTTCCTAATTAAAAAGTTGTTGAATTGTATTTCCGAGTACGGTAAACCTCAAAAAATAATTTAGAAAGTTTTGTATTGAATTGTAATACAATCTGTGTCTCGTAATAATTTTTTTTTAAATTATTAATGCCGTCGTAGTTTCTAATGATTGTAAAATAATTAAAATCAAAATCATTTCCGTGAATCCAAAATCCTTCATGAAATTCACGAAAATATATTAGGAGTGAAGACTGAAGACGATGAAATAAAGATGTTCATGTGTACAATGAAAGTTTTTTCTACAGGCGTTAAATATAGCATGCATACTTTAATATCATTATTTCATTTTCAGAGATTATCAATGCTCAACATTTTAAGCGCATGTTTAGAAAAATAAAAATTTTTTAATGGCATGAAATCTGTGCATGTCGTCATGTTAGAGGTGCGGAGAAGCCAAAATGTATTTTAATTTTACAATTTTTTACAAATAGTACACAAAAGCCCTTTTTATGTCTTATTTTTAGCTTAAATTAATTCTTTATAATGACATTTAGGCATAAAATATTAGAAAGTAGTCAGCTAGCTCTCAGTTCGAAGCTTGTACTAACACACTAACGCAAAAATAAATCTAGTATATGCTGACACATGTAATTTAATCGAACTTCAAGCTCAAAACTTGCATTATTTATTTATATTACTTGATTTATATTAATTAGGCGCAATATTTAAAATGACGACGATATTGAAAGCTTCAAAAGTACCTGACACGCTACCTTAGATAATATCCTTAAGGGAATTAAAGTTCACAATGCTTAAATTAATGTAAGAGAAGTAACAACTAAATGTGAAAATGTTTTCGGTGTCACTTACTCATTTATTTTATTAAGGTTTAGCTTAAATCGCATTTATAAAAGGTGTTCAATTTAAAGTCACTAAACAACCGTAAATATTCTTGCATTTACAATATTGTGATTCTGAATTACATACTAGTACCTTTACAGGTTCAAGTTCACGCTGTTGACCTCCCGAATATGGATAATACGAGAAAACACGGTTTTCCTTTGGCTTATAGCTTTTGCATTTTTGTATTTGAAATAATTTTCCAACTATACAAATCAAGCAGAGTAAAAATCTGTGAGAGCATTTGCATATATTTTCTTACAGGTGCCTTTACTATGAATTCTGCACCGTACGTCCCACACGAAAAGGCAAGTCCACACATCCATGTCGTAAATATGACCAGAATGTTGCTGCTCATGTTAGGCTTCACTGGTGCGGCCCTCTCATTTTTTGCAAGAAGGGTTTTCTCCGCCCCAAGAAAATTGTGATTGAAAAGTGATAATAAGAACATGAACTTTCAATGTAAATAGAATATTTTGCGTTTATTATAAGCAACCGTTTAATCATCGCGACTCTGACAGTGTGAATATAATTTATATGGACAAATACCCATTATCAAGTATTAAATTGGCTCAAGCTCTAAACGGCTCATTTCAATTATAACTTCAAAATAAAATACATTAGCATATTAAATATTAATACTCGAAGTTTTAATTATATGGTGATATTTCTGAAAGTATTAACTTTGTAAAAAAAATTATTTTCGTAGCTGATGTATAATCAAAAAACAAAATGTTGCATAAATGGTTATAACTCGATTTAAAAAAAATCAAACGTGAGTTCCAACAATGCCTCCTCAAGTTGCTGGAATTCGAATCGCAGTTTATCAAAAAAAAAACCTTTTTAATTTGTGATCAGAAATGCTTAGTCTGGAAACATGGGTCCCTGACTTTATTTATCTTAAAAACAAGAAATGTAAAAAATTTTATTCAAATATTCTGAAAAGGCATTTTTATCTTCAGCCCCTTAAAAGTTTATTAATTGAAAATTTAATTAAAAATGGTTACAACAAATCGCAACGAGAGTGTCCTTGCATCAATGTTTGCTGTCATAATACCAACAACCATACAAAAACATACTGACTGTACCGGGCCTTGAACCCCGGACCTCTCGGTATCCGGCCGAGTGCTCTACCATTGAGCTATACAGCCTGCCTTTGTATGGTGGTTGTATTATGCTGATATGACTTACTCATATCCTCACATTTACCATATAAATAAATCTACACTACAAATAGTAAACGAAGTTAATAATTTAATAATTTACTTTATAATCGCTCAAATCAAGTTTTTAGGGACATTTATTTTCCTTGTATATATTTAAAGCAATAAATAATTTAAGTCCAATGTTATTTTACTGTATCGAGCAAAATGATATTAAGAGTTTACTTACTGAATGCGAAAAAAACTTTCATGATAAATGGGTTTTTTTGCTATTTTACAAACACCTTAAAAGT
The DNA here is from genome assembly GCA_034695405.1 of Entomobrya muscorum. Classification (NCBI taxonomy): domain Eukaryota; kingdom Metazoa; phylum Arthropoda; class Collembola; order Entomobryomorpha; family Entomobryidae; genus Entomobrya; species Entomobrya muscorum. Next base: position 5,719 of record JAQIWO010001511.1, read on the forward strand.
ATTTTATTAGTATTTCATTAAAAATGAAGGAGGTTATGGTGGCGTCCATGTACACCAAGATAAAACCAATTTATTTTTTCGTTGCTTTAGCATGCTGTAAATGGGAAATAATTTGCAAGCCTGGACACGCGAAATATAAATGAAGGAAAAAAGACAAATAACACAATCTGTTTGAAAAATATATTAATTTTTAAGTTGCGAACTGAAAAGTTTATTAATGAGCTAACACATATTTGCATTAGGACAGCTAATTTATTAAAATTGTACTGAATGTAAGATTTTGAGGGTTCAACGAGTGTGTTCAGTTTAATATTTTATTGTGGTTATACGTTTGGACGCAAATTTATTATAAATTGAGCCCTACATTATGAGTTACAAAATATTAACATTTTTGCCGAAGTTTAGTTTATGGGCTTTTCCTGTGTACAGTAGACACTTTTCTCACATATATGCTAACACACGTTAGCCGATACTAAAGTTAATATTACATTTTTATTTTCTAAAAATTCTAAAACAATTCATAAAATATTACAACAGAAACACATGATATGCTCGAAGTATTGAGATATCCCAGGTGTGCTAATTTATGTTATGCCTAAATGGTTTTGATTTATTGGTTGTAATTTATTAAATGATTGCACATTTTCAAGATTATGAGTAGATCAAATTTTTGCAACTGGAAAAGTCTTGGTTGCAACTTTTCGCTTACAATTTCCAATATTTCCACCCTCAGTCATAGAAAGCATTTGTAATTGACATGGAGGAACCACATTCACCGTTTTGTGGGTTTCAGTTGAAGTGATAACCGTAACAACAGTCTCCTTATTTACAATTATAGGTTGTAAAGACTTAGCTACTAAATTGTTAGTCCGCTTCTTGCAAAAACCTTTGGGGAATACAAACCACCCAGACAAACAACAGCAAAGAATTTTATGCACCCACTTTTTACACATTTTTGCTTTACCCAAATATTTAAAATATAAAGATACCAATAAAGTATGAACTATTTCCGCAAATTCCGCTACAAACACTAAAAACCCTAAGCTCAACCCAGCTACTAACAGAACAAATATCACCACCACATTTCCCTTCATGGTTGGGGCCTTTAGTCTGAGATTTGTTTTTGGGTCATATTTGTATCCATCGGATATAAAGTCTTGCCACCACTGAAAAATCCCAGCAGTATGTACCAATGCTTTCAATCGTTTTAGAACATAAGGGGGAAAGTTTCCCGCAAATTGAAAGGTATGATAAAACTGAAAGTACGGCTCAACTCCAACATCCATGTGACCAAATTTGCCTAAGTTCATTTTGGATAAATTTCTCGCAATTTGATGACACATGTAATTCGGAAGAACCAGAGCTGTTTTGTTACACCTTTGAAGATTCTCTACCATGATGGCTTTACTGTCTTTAGTCACTGCATCCACAAATCTAGACCTTTGACGGACCTTTTCAACACTGTGACCTTTACTGTACACAGTTTGTGCGTCTTCGTGCTTCAAATTTTCTAACAAATAAAAATAAGACTTCATAATGTCCATTAGACCTGGAAACAAATCACTATTTTCCATAAGCAATTTCTCTGGATTGGCCGTGTTTTCTGCTGCTAGATAGTAACTTATAAAACCAACTTCGCTATATAAATCAAAAAAATAGCGACCCTGTTCAATTACACCGTGCCGTTTTGCTTTGAACTCTACAGAATTGCTTTTATTGTTTTTCATTTTTATGAGATTTTCATTGAGTAACAGCCATTCGTACATCCAGAAAACACCTCCAACTCTCGAGTAAATGTTGAAATTACCCTTGGCCAACTGATTTATTGTTGAATAAGGCACTGTTTTTCTGGGCTCCACAACTCTGTACATGTTGTCACTTTTGTAAGCATTCGTTAGAACGATCAATGCCAACGAAAATAAAATTGTGATGCATCGAAACGTGTCTAGCTTTAAAAGGGATTTTTTGCAAGAATTGTCGACGCCCAAAATCAGTCGAATGATCATTTCAAAATGTTCAAGATATGTCAAAGCACTCGTCACTGACGAATATCCAAGACAAGTCGGTAGGACGGCGAGAATCTCGATAGTCAGAATAAAGAGGAACCACACCACTTTTTCGTAAATACCAATCAGCTCCCTAAATGGGAGAACCGGTAACCTTTGGTTTCCACAAGCCACAAACCGTAGAGATGAAACATTGTCCTGTGTCGTGAGAATGTTGTAGACATGTTCTTTCCCTGGATAAAGGGAAAGAACTAACCCAAACGCAGTTAGCTTTTTCTCTTGGTATTCGAAAATGTTTACATTATCTCTCTCTTTATTACAAAGTATTTTGATTTGATTTTCAATCGTAGAATAGTTTCCTAAGACAGACTGAACTTCGTGAGAGTAAGCATGCGACAGGCGGTCATCCAGTTTTTCGAACGGAATTCCAACTCTGGATCGTCGAGTTGAAATAAAATTATCCCATTTAATAAAATGGTGCATAGTTTTATCACTTGCCATTTTTAATAAATGTATCCCATAGTAATTTAAATATTTTTGTTCGTTTAGTTGTGGATATGCGTATTGGCTTAGTCCTGTATGTGTGGCGAGAAATTTGATAGATGTAACTTTTGTTTTAAAGTTGGTATCTACACATGAAGGACATAAAATAAAAAGTGAGCTTAAGGTTTTGTGATTAACGCGTAGCCAATAATATAGAATAACTCCATTGGCTGCATGTGCGTCTCTCAACATTTGAGAAGATGTTACCTCCATTAAACTTTGAAAAAATTGTTTGTTTCGTGAGATTTTCTTTTTCGAAACTATTATAAGAATTCTAGGAACTTCTGATGGGAGAAAACCTTTACTTAAATCTCCAATTTTAAAGATGGATTGAAAAAGACTCCGATCATCTCTAAAGCCAAAACTTTTAAGTGCCAAGATCAAATCAAACGAGAGCTGAACTTCACAATTCCAAGGCTTAGACAGCAAACTGAATTCGGTTTGTTTAATTCTTACACACACATCGTTTCCATTTAATTTGGATAATTGTTTTGGTTCAAAGTGTAATAAAGAAGAGAATGAACAGTTTGAACTTTGGTAGGTTTTTAAAAAGTTTGGATTACAATTTTTATATCCTTGACAAAACCTCTAATTGTATGTTTGATTGAGCGGCTCTTGTACTTTCGGATTAAAAGTGGGGAGTCAAAGGGCTCAATATCTTTTCCTGCAAAGTTGTCAACCAGAATTAAACACTTCATATGGGCTAGCCAAGAAACATGTGCTGCTGCTACATCGAAAGAATTCAGACTTAGTTTTGAGGAAGACAGTTTTGATTTGCTAGACTTTAGCGAGGCTAGATTTTTCCCGTTGTTCTTTTCCACAAAAACAAGAATAAAAATTATGATATACTTTATAGCAACCATTCCAAAGCGTTCAGTTATAAAATTTGTAAAGTATAATTATTGATATTAATACAACCGAAGATGTTTATAGAAATTACGGTTTAAATGGCAAGTTTGGGTGTGTAAATAAGTTTACTAGTTTAAATGCCAACTGACTGCATAAAATGTTAAACTGTGAATTTCAAGCTACTAGTTTTTTACACCAAGTACAGATTGTAGCAGCTACTTCGATATAAAATTATTTAAGACTCAAAAAGACTTTTTCTAAAGCCAGTAATACAGATTTAAAGGATTGGCATGCAAAATTCTGAATATTTTATTCAGAATTACGATGAAAATATATTATTGCTCAATCTACCTGAATCAGGGCGGTACAATTTTTTTGAGTGATTGCTCTTTAGGTAGTCACGCCCCGTTCTTGCCGTGTTCCAATACGGTAGTAGCTTATAATAGTTCTTAAACGCTTACGTTGGCTTCATGTAGAAACTTGAGTCATAAATATTTTTAAAAAATATACAAATTGCTAAAGAGGTAGCCTACTTGTTTAATCAATACGTAATTGATTAGATAATGGATAAATTTTGACTCTAAGCGCAGATATTATTATTTCGCAGGGTAATGGAATAAGTTAAATAATGACGAGGAAGCCTACTGAGACTGCTATCCAGCTCAGCATACATCGACAATATAGTCCATACGTAGTAGCCGAAAAAAAATATAGCCTTCAATTCTACCTGTTTCACTAGCGAAAACAAGAGAGCTGTTATCTAATACGATTGTATACACCAATACCAAATTACATTAGCAATAAATATTAGTAAAACCAGCAACGAATAAAATAATATTAAAATATGGAAAAAGGACATCTTTCATTTCCTTTTAAAGACATGCAATCAGCGCCCTAAATGGTAGAAACTGAATCAAGTTTACATAACTCTTTTTCTTTTTTAATTGTGTTTACCTGAAATTGACATCTAAATACCTATTTCTTTAAAAATCCACTTTAA
>JAQIWO010001512.1:0-10107 GCA_034695405.1 Entomobrya muscorum
GTTTGAAAACTATTTGAAGAACATCCAGCTTGAGGTCCATCAGCTCCTAAAATTTCGCTCACAACAGGTTTTGCCTCCACATCCTCCTCTGCCTTAAGGGTTTCCGAGCTCAAAATGATGTCATTCGGTCCGGTAACCTCCCAATGTCCTAATAAACGCTTTAGAATATCTTCATCTCGCATGGCAGCCTTCGCATCTCTCTGTCTCTTTCTGGTTAATATCTGTGAGCTGCCAGTGCCAGTACTGGTCGACTTGATGGCCCCAATTATTTTCATTGTCGGTTTCGTTTCCCACAAAGCTGGCAAGCTCAACTATAAACAAACCACAAAAAACATAAGAGTTGATTTATCAACATTCAACTATTAAAATGATACTGAATTGATAAAATCTTCCACAATAATTAGTTGAACAGTAAAAACTTAAAGTAACCTATTTTCCTTCATTGAGGAGATATCAGAGGAAAATATTTAAATTGCTTCAAAATAAATTCAAAATAAAGTAATATACCTGCTAATATTGCACAACTGGTTATTCTCAACAAACCCTAATTATTAATTAAAAAGTGATTAATTAATTGTTGAACATTAATTAATTGACTGTGAACAAAAAACTCAGCACTCCAGCAACTCTCACTTCCACTCTCGTGTTGTTTTGCTCACAAGCTCGCAAGACGCTCAGCTGGCATTGTTGACATCAAGCCAAGGGATTGCTTCTGGTTTTTTTTACTCGAGCAGAAATAAATGTGTAGATTTTTTTGGCTGGTAGTAGCGCAAGAAACTGGCTCAAAAATTCTGAGAGGTTAGGTGGGAGTTGGGAGCAGACTTGTTGTGTTGTTGTTGTTTTGTGCAGTTTCTCCTCGTAGTAATCAGGGGGCTGTTCACACAGCATTGTCGCTAAACATGAGGGTGGGCTAGGTTTTAAAGTTGGTCAGCAAGAAATTTGGGGAATTAAAAATAAGTTATTTGAATCACAGGCATAAAAATACATTAATAATTTCTGTCACTTGATGTATGGATGATCCCATCTTCATATGGATTCGTGTGTGATGCTGTTGTTCGATTAGGAGTGAGCAGAAAAGATGGGAAGGTCCACCTTACATGTACCCACACGACATTTGTATAAATTAGTACTGATTAGACGTTTAAGATCGAAATACAACAATTCAAATACACTTAGCGTCATTTTAAAATCATATACTAATGGTTTTGATAAACAGTCATAGCTTGTGAATGACGCCTACAATGAAATTCTAAGGCAGTTTCCTTTCATTCCTGTTTTTAAATTGCTCGCTTTCGTAATAAATGACCGTATGTATAATTCACTTTGCAATTAAAAAGCTAGACGCCTTTTCACAAAAACCGCGCTTAAATGGTTTTTCTGTGTCAAAGTGTAATTTTCTGTGAGAAGTTAAACTTGACGAGTGAGAAAAAGATTTTTCTAAAGATTCTAAAATCTGAATGACATCCAATTTACCATGTATGACTGTTCGTGTGAAACAAGACGCACAGAATTGCTGTTTTAATGTAACTCTATTTTTAGATTTCCGTTTCAACATGACTGGCAAACTCAAAAACTGTAACTAAGGCTAAAAAAAACAGACAGTTTCCTTTTGACTACAGAACAGCTATTGTGGTTGAAAAATATACATTGCATTTTTATCCCTCTACTATTTACCCTCTTTGGACAATTGAAATTCCAAATTTTATCTGAAATGAAATCTCTGGGCATTTTGTGGCGCCAACAGTATAAAATTCTTTTTATTCTAAGTTTGTTTGGATATATGCTTTTTCAGCTTCCATTATGAAGACGGTGGCGGCGGATTGCGTGATTTTCAGGGACTCATTTTAATTTGAAACAAAGCAACGTATGTACCTTTTTGGGCTTTAATAAAGCTAAAGATTCATAGCACGTTTCAAAATTTCACGGCTTCTTTTTCGTATGACAACGTCAGTGATTTTCAAGATGCAATTGCAAATTTTAAACTATAATGTTTTCAAAAAGACACAAATTGAAATAAAAAAAGGTATTGAGAAAGCAGTCAAAGTCAAAATTCAAAACTTTTGCGTAAAGTAAAATTGTCTAATTTTTTATTTCTACAATTTGAGTTTTTGTGCATGTTTTTGCATCTATGAATTTGACTTTAATACTTTGCTGCATTCTTTGCGCTTGAATGCGCGTCCGCCAGTGTGGGAGGTGATGCGTCGGTTGAGACCATGCATGGCGGAATATCCCACTTTGTACAATTCACAAAAGTTGGGTTTTACTCCAGGATGAATGCGTAAATGTCCGACTAAATTAAAACTTTGGACATATGAATAGTTGCAAAACCATCTCACTCTTGGACAAAAAACTACTAACTTTTTTATAAATGGATACAACAGGATAACTTTGAAAATTAGGATAGCTTGTGCTGAGAAATCTTAACCTCACATCTAGAAGGACAGCATTTTTTAGAATGAACTCTCGCTTCGTGTTCATATTTGTGGCACGCTTGCGAAAAACCCCACTGACAGGGATCTCACTTGAAGGGCTTCTCCCCCGTAGGTGTCCTCTTGTGGTTTTAGAGGTCGGCATTGAAGTGAAAAAAAATTGTTCCAGATGATGACAAGAACAGGTTGTACGTCCTTCCTTCTTTAGTTTACCTGGTATCCTCCACTCCACTACACACGCCCTCTCAACGCGTATTCAACATTGACAACCTATTAAAAAACATCATCCGAAGACATCAACATGATGGTTGTGAGAGGAAATCCGCCCACCCACTGCCACCACCTGCCCCACAACATGATTTGAAAACGGCCCCATACTCCTAGCTCTTTGTTTGTGCAGGTAGTTTTTATTGCCTGCAGGCAGGCAGGTGTGTAAGGAAGTACAGCATCTCTACATCTCAATATGCTCCAGTGGAAAGTGAGCCAAGAACAATCACCTGTTTCATTTCACTTGACAAAAAAACAACAACAACAATCTTTGACAATCTTTATTGTGACTGCGATTATTAAAATAATTTCAGAGCAAAGAAAATAATAATTTTGGTGAAGAAAGTAATTAGTAATTATTTTTTTCCAGAGTTTCGGTAGTAGTTCTGTTCTCGGAGTCCGATTAAAAGTGTAATTGTGAGCTCGTGGACAGTAAAGTGCAAGCAAAACTCTTGTTAAAATTCCTGTTCGGTTAATTTGTTTTTTTTGTCTCACATTGGATTGTCAGAACAGAAACCAGCTATTTATTTATTTTCTTAAACTTAAACTTCCACTTCCAGAATAACTGTTATCGTGAAAAAATTATTTAATCTATAATTATTAATTAAAATTCAATAGTTTAAATCCAGTCCATTCAAAATCGGGATACTAAGTTTTCTCTTTTGTGTGTTGTGAAAGAAAAATTGTTTACACCAGGATCAGCTGATTGTGGTTGTAACCGAAAAGGAAAGTTAATAGTTTTGATGTTCCTGTAATTGATTAATTAATTCTCGTCGGGAAACAAAAACTTGAAAGATTGTCTTTGCTTTGTGAAAGTTCAACTAAGACAAGTGAATAATTCCCCAACTGAAATAATTCCCCAAAAATATTAATTAACTCACGCTTTCGTACCTGTTTCACGTCTCGTTTCGAACATCTGACAATTTATCAGTGAATAGTTATCTCCGGCAAAAAAAGAGTAATGGAAGCTCATCACTCATCTTCCGTTGATCAACCCAGAAGGACTCGCAGTGCAGTTCGGAAAGAAGCGGAAGCAGCTGACGAGGCTTCCAGAATTGAAAATGCTCGGAAGAGGCAGAAAACTTTGTTCACGCGTCGAAATAAAATTATTGGTCCAAATGACATAATTGTGAATTCTCATGTCAACAAAATAAAGATCGAAGAGGAAATTAGTGAAGAAGACAACGCTCCACCAGCTGTGAAACGAGAAAATGAAGAAAGTGATCCCGATCAAGATGATACTGATGAAGTTGTAATTTTTGTGAAAGAGGAAGTGGACATTCCAATGGATGTTCGTGATCGGAAGGAGGGGGAAGTGTATGTTTCCAACTGTCAGTTCCGCGCGATGTCTCAAGGGTTCCAGTTTACACCAAACTGAGCAAACCAAACGAAGAATTACGAATTCAGAGAACCATTGTTTTTCTTGGCTGCTTCCACATGAGGTGCATTTCTGGACACTTGCTGCTGCCATTGGCTTCTGTGATCCTTCTTGAGTCTCAAAATCACGCTTTATACCGCACACTCGCAGAAGTGGGACTTTTCTCCGACATGGCTTCGTATGTGAGATTCCAGAGCTCCGCGACAAAAAAAAAGTTTGCTGACAAAATAAATACGAGTGAGAAAGTACTTTGGCATGGATTTCACGCTTGCATTCAAACCAATAATTGCTATAAATGTGTTTTCTCTTCTGTACGAACACTTATGTGGCTCTTTCGTTTTAAGCGTACTAGCTGTATTGTTATTTTTTAACTCTTACAAAAACAATTCACCTAATGCTCTCCTTTAACCAGTTTAAAATAAAAAAATTAGAGACAAGTTTTGTATACTTCATTTGCACTGTTTTTTAAAAAATAAAATTCGGAGAAAATCTGTCACTAAATACTAAAGTATACTTGTTTACTTCTACACTTACACACTTTTTATGAAAATTCACTGAAAATGCGAAATCTCAATAATTGACTTACTCAAATATTCAAAGTATTTACGTATTCAATCGACTGTGTACTAAACCGGAATATTTTTACAATGAATTTAACTGTTTTGGATGAAATATACAGGTTTGACGGCTGTGGAAGAACTACGAAGCTGAAATGATATATGTTTTGTTTTTATTTCCATTTAAACTGCCTCTAAAGATTTATGGACTTGTTGCTTTGCTACCTGTCAAAACTTTATATGCATGACTCTCATGCTGCTACATGCTATTTTTCTTGCTTGCCTACTCATCCCATTCAGCTATTCCCCTAAATGTAAACAAAAACCTTCAACATTTTCAGCTTTTTTTTTTTTAGCTTTTTACACAATTACTATAAAAGATAATCTTAAATGAGGAAACATCGTTTAGGTACAAAGGATGGTGTAGGTAAATGTGGAATATACTGCACTCGTACATTTTTAGGTACATTTGTATAATACGGTATTATCGGCAACGGCAACATCTGTTGTAGAGTAAAATGGTAACGTAGACCGGGCCTGTTTTGTTCTTTGATTTGGGGACTTTCAATACAAATTTGTAATGACATCGGATACGGAATGGTACGGAGCGCGTTAAACACGCATTTAAGTTTGCTGTTTTGCAGTGTCAAAGGAAAGGGGCATGTCAAAAGGGCAATCTAAAAATCGAACCACGAAAAAACATAATTGTTGTGCATGTTCCTTTACATGAACAGTCACCTTTGGTAGATTAAATACATTCCGTTTTGAGAAGAGAGAAAGGAATCCTCTACAAAACTAGACCAAGAGGCTTACGCTACGCATCCATTTCCGTTATGCTTATTTTTATTATTTTAAATATTTTATACATATGTACTGGATATACTGTTGGTACCGAAAATGGTAACAATAAAGGTTTTAAAGAAGTTGGGGCTCATAACCTATTTCAAAAGTGCCGAATGATTTCAATCATTTAATATTTAAAAGCAATATCATACATGAGAAAATGAATAAAATGAATAGAAAATAAAACCACAAAATAAGACTTGCAAAATATGTTTTACTTGGCCTTATTTGCAAGGATTGCTATCATGCTGTGTAGCAAGTAGAAACTAGAATGTCGTTTACGAATCCATACCGGCGAGAAACCATTTAATCGGGAAATGCGTAAACATAACGATTTAAAAAAAAATATTGCATCCAACAACTGAATAAAAAGTACATTTTAATGCTTCAATATTAAATTCTGTCATAATGTCATAAATATCATATTGAATCGTCATGAAAACATCGTCTCGAACTATACGCATAATTTGTCAAGTTTGAAAGCTTTAAAAATCACATAAGTACACATACCAGCGATAAACCCTACAAATATAGCCAGCGTCAACTGGAACCTTTAAATGATTGACCTCTGCATAGACATAAAGCCTGAGTTGTCTGTATGAACACATGATTTAGAGTAAGCACTGGAACAGCATTTAGTTTCCCACACTGGTGTGAAAACACACCTGCAGCCAATCCGAGACGAAAACATCTAGATATTCATTCAAGCTTTGTTGGGTTGGAATGTTTAAACAAATATCCAGACATTGCACATGGGATAGGGAACCTGTGTAGGTTTCAATGTGTCGACTTAAAATGACAACTGATCGGAGTGAACATCTTACTCATTATTTTAGTATGGGACGTGCTGAAGCTCACGTAGATAATTTCCTAATCCAAATCTACCTACATAAGTTTTTTTGTCTTTCAACTATAAACGCAGACTTTTTGGGTAATACCTCATATAGTATTTCTCATCCTTTATTGTGTTCGTTGATATGACAATGAAGCAATGCAATTCTCTTATATGTGCGGGAGCTGTAATGATGGATTTTTTCCTAAATGAATGAAATTTTTGCTGCAAAGCACACGTATAAAGCTGAGAATATTTACTCATTGTGAATGCATGAAAGTCATAAGGTACGTAGACAACTTTACAGTTCATTAATAGTAGTGACTCTGCTATGATTTCAGGAATATCTTCAAAGAATAAATCAGGTGAAACAACAAGCATTCCTTTATAATATGGGGTCGTATGGTGCTTCTGTTTTTAGAGTTTTCTACAAATATTATTACCTCAAAAGGCAAAGTAATGTTGTCAATGTGTTTATTTCACAATAATACATTCGTTCTGTAAATTTACCAATGCCTAAACCCTAAGGTTTTCCAAACTGAAATTTCAGTCTAGTAAATGCATTGATCGAACGCAAAGCATTTGATTTTAAGCTTCTCAAATTTTTTTCCTCAAATCTCAACTTCCCAGTATCCAAAAAAAACTTCAAATTATATAACTGCCTAGATTAGTTTTAAAAGCAAAGTTTGTGGTACTTGTAACTGATTTTTCAAAAAACAGTTTGCATTCCCTTTCTTACTGCCGCGTTTGCGTCACACAAGTCAGAAATCAGTTTGTAGTAAAAACACTTAAAAGTCGTCCGGAATTACAACAGATTTCTCGAAAGTTACAATCAGATAAAATGTCAAGTGTAAAGTTGTACGTCGCAAAGGAGGGCTACGGCTTCGAACAGGAAACAAACTTGTCCAATTTGTCCATGGACCTGACGCTCGAAGTAAGGAAATCGCTAAATAAAGCCTTTTCAAAGCCAAGAAGGGAGGAGATGGTGCCAGTTACGTGTGGCATAATTTTCGATGACGCTTCAATATCGTTTCCTGATTTGTTCATGAAGTATCCAACTGTCAAGTTGGCCGAACTGGAAACTTTTATGATTGTGCGAAGCACTAAACACGCAGCGTTTCCAAAATGTGGTGCTAACTATAACAAAAACACTACTCGGGCTTGGCGAAATTTAACAGTTAACTGGGACGATTTGGTTTTAGTGACCGTAGAGTTGAATGAACGCGGACCCCAAGGCAAATTTGGAAGTTTTTCTCAAACATTTTTGACGAATTTTGCGGAAAATGTCGTAGCAACGGGACAATTCCTTAATCAACAGGAACGCCAGGAATTACTTTGCAAAAAGGTGAGATTTATAAGTGTAGTTTTTAATGTAAGGTGGTGTTGATGCTATCTATTTTGGAGAGGTTTTAGCATTAAGAGTAAGCAAACGAAAAAATTTAATTTAATTCCTGTTGTTTGTTTTATTTTTTATTTACAGAGCCTGCTAGCCAGCGTTATGAACCACTACAACTCCCTTCTTGGTTTCCTACGTGAGAATCGAACGCTCAAAGAAGTTGACACAGACATCAGAACACAGATCACACAGATGGGGGGAGAGTTAAAAAGTTCTGCAAGAGGACTAGATCGAACAATGTCACCTCATGATCAACTCACAGTGTGCAAAGCACCTTGTGCATGCGTCCTGAAAGCGCGTTCGCTCTTGACAATAAAATTAGTCATTTTGTGGGAGAAAGTTGAAGCTGTCTATGGCGACCTTGTTGTAGTTGGCATTCAAGGAGCAAAATCTCTGTTGGGCTCTGAAACTTCCGGTTCGTCACTCTGTCTGCAGCCTAGTTCATTCGGCAGTCAGGTTGGAGCTAGGCAGTCACTGTCTTCTCGAATCCCTATGGCCCGGGCTCCAGGTACTCCAATTCAACAAGCTTTACCTAGCACGTCAGGAGCAGGAGCAGCATCAGCTCATATTAATGCAACTGGAAACTCGCAACCATTCAAAACCGCTTTTGGGCAGCCTGCGTCTGTAAATACCGCCAATGTTCGACATCCGACAACTGCTCCAGCAAGTGCCAGTTCCCTTGTATTCGGGCAAAGTGCTCAAGCCTGTCTCCAGAAAGTTCAGATGGGTGGTATTAACTCCTTTGGACAGCTGAGACCAACCACAGCTCCTCAGTGTCCACCAGCAGCTCTTGGTTTTGCCCCTGTGCTAAACGTGCCTACGCCATTAAATCCATCAAACTCCAATACACTTAGGAATGGATCAGTTGAGTTGAAAGCGTCAAGAAAATCAGAGCAACCTGAAATCCAGGTCAAAACAGTTTCCATGCAACCTGTAACTGAGACTCGCCAACAGGCTGTCGTTCAAAACCTACAAGTGTACGAGGAGCGCTGTCATAATATTTCGGGTCATCTTCGCCGTCTCTCTCAAAGCTCAGGGAGTAGGCGTGACGCTGAGCAAGTTCAAGCTATCAACGAGGAATTGGATGAATTTAAAAGGGAAATGCAACATATTGAAAAAACCCAAGGAACTGATATTGGTGTTTTTCAGTTCCTGAAAAAAGCGAGTGAGTGGTACAGTTGGGCTTCACAGATGGCCCAAAATTTAAAATCAAAGTTTGGTTAGCTTCCCATGAATTTTAAGTAAAGCTTTTGGAGTGTTGAAAACAAGTAGATATTTTCTTTTAATAAGTACTTTAATATGATAATTAAAATACGGGTTTAATTTTGAAAGTCAGTGAACAATTTTGTGATATAATTTATTCTCTAATAAAATTAAGAATTATATATTTTGTTTGGAACAGTGCTTTGGAACGAGTTGGAAAATGGTAAAGGTACAGTTGAGTTAAGTATCTTCTAAAATATTACTAGTGAAGTATGGTTTAATGTAAAGTAAATATGTAGATTTTAAGATAAACATGTTTTCACAGATTTCTAGTTTCAAGTAGTATTAAGTTTATATGTAATTTTACTTCTAATTTATTTCTCAAGAGATTTATAAAAGTGTGCATCTTATCACCTTTAAATTTTGATCTAGTCATGTTTTGCTCTCTGAAAGTGTTTGTAAAAACTAATCTTTTGGGGGTACCGCATCTTAGTTAAATCATCAATAGTAAGTGAAAATTTACGATGTAGTTTAAAAATAGTAATTGTGAAGATGGTGAGAAAGAATATGTAAACACTTTTTGATGAATTTTTTAATGTATGTTTAGAGTTTCAGTTGTTTGGTTGTTCTTTTAGGATGATGCCAAATCTACGGATTATTATAAATAAATACATACAGCAAATTTTTAAAGGTTAAATTATTACCGCAGCATTTATTGTAAGAGTTTTAATTCAATTATTTCATGTTTCATCGAAAAGCATGCTTTGGAAATGGCCATAAAGAAAGATCACATTTCCTTGTTTTTTCTTGGATAATTAAGAGAACTTTTTTATCCCAGTTCAAACTGCATGTAAACTTTAACGCCAGTTTGGGCAACTGAATGCCGTTTTGATTAACTCGCAGGGTTAAGTCTTTGAAAGTTGAAGCAGGCATTTTGTCTAGTCATGTCACATGGATTTAGAACTCTTTGAAGTCACTGGTGACATTTGTAGGGTTTATAGCCGGTATGTGTTCGACAGTGATTTTAAAGGCTTAGCTTGGTTTCAAGCTACGAGAACTTTCGTGACATCCTAAATCCAAGATGTTCTGAGGGAGAGGAATACAATTTAAAATTAACCATGGCCTGGTAAAAGACTGAAAAGTTTGTTGTAGCAGATATCGCATTGGTGAGGCTTCTCTCCAGTGTGACTCAATTTGTGGCT
>JAQIWO010001513.1:0-10106 GCA_034695405.1 Entomobrya muscorum
GTCTGTCTGGGCAGCCATTATAAAATTCGGGGTCGACTATCGGGTCCGACAGATAACTCTGTAGAAGGTTCTGGCGAAGACCTTGAGGAAATTACAAAAATTTTCAATTGTAAACGCAGTTATCATTAGAATATTGATCTTTAATAACGGTGAAGACAATTTTACCAGTGGGTGGTTCGTTTGTCATCTTCACGCTGTTCTGGAGAATGGTCACGGGAAACTTTGGGCTGGGATAGGATGTCAGCCAAAGTCTGAATGTTGGTGTTATCTTGGCGTTTCCCATTTCCTCACAAATTTTCTCCAGTGCTGGCATCCAACTCGCAGCCAAATGACAATTCTGAAGACACACCCATGTCCCTTCTTCAAAGGCTTTTATGATCATTTCTTTTGCGATAGGACCCTGCCCCTGTCCGAGGGATATAGCCTGGAACTTTTCTCCACCAAAGCCTGTATCATCAGCGAATTTCAGCAGAGCCATCATCGGATCCGCACCCGGGCTCAGTATGAACACCAATGGTGTAATGTGATTGGAGTCAAGAAAGCTCTTTGCCAGGTCAAATGGTGGCGGACTTATAAATTTCTCTCCCAAGTTGGAGGTCACAAACCAGACGATCATCGGTACCAATTTGTCCGGTCGGATGCAACGAATCACAATCATTTTCTGGAACTCTGTGAGTATCTCATTCCAAGGTTTTGGAAGTGGTTGTGTGTGAGGCTCCGTATGATTATACAACTTTTTCCAAGCGCTCAACTGCGGACCGCGGAAATCCGAAAGAAAATTCTTGAAAACTGAAGACAGCTCTACCATGCGACACAGCTCATCCCAGGACTGTTCAGGAAGCCAACTGGAAGCTGGATTCTTTTGAGTATTTTGAAGACCGACACCTCCAGTGAGAAGAAACTTGAACTCTCTCATGTTCATTTTGTGTTGGCTGATCATGATGGACGTGCAGAGGACAAAGGAGAAGAGAAGCTTGTCCTTTTCAAAGAGAGAGCGACACACATTATTGTACAGGCTGAGGGTAAAGTGATCACTCAGGTTTTTCAGGCGCTTATCCAGATTTTTACTCCGAGTGCTATAAAAAGTATGGGAGAACAGTTCCACAATTTTCATTACAATTTATTAAAATATTAAGCCTTAAAAATCATTACAAAAAATATATCAGACCAACTCACGCCATTGGAGCCATACGTATTCTTTATACGTGAATGCAGCATTAATTTTTGTACAAAACATTAAATTACAAAAAAAATCACGACAAGTTTAATGTGATTAAACTTTAAATTATTAACGAACCTGTGCTCAATTGAGCTAACAAAGAGGTTGACGAACCAAGCGAGACTATACTGGTACATCTGCAACCAAAAACATTAACTGTTACTGTTATACTTTTACCAGGAAAAAATAAACTTAGCGTGAATTAAACTGCGAGGTGTAATTTTTTTACCGGATCAATATTGGGCAACTCTGTCAAGGAAAAAAAGAGGACACTCGTATATCTCGCTATTGGCCTGTATCCCGCTCTGGAAGCGGTAATCTGCTTTTCTGTTTCTACCGCATACTTTTGCTTCTCCGTGATATCATTGGAGATTTGCTTGGAACTGTCCAGAATCTCAATGGCAGTGGCATCCTCCAAAATGTTTCCCTCGGAGGATGACAAAGTATTCAGGATATATTCTTCGACTTCCTTGAGCGCCTTAGCATTTGCCGCCGTTTGTTGGACAAGCTGTTGTCTCGCCTCTTCCAGTTCTGGCCTTTCCTTGGCCACAACAATGGCTAGTAACTGATCCTCTAATCCCTCCAGCGTTATCATGAAGTTGAGGAGGAGTACTTTGGTAGAGACTTCTGGCAAATAATGAGGATTTCTAAGTTTGGTAGTCATGTAGAATCTAAAGTGGGGACTGAACTCCACTGTGAGGTCTCCCAGCTTTATCATGTCGACGCCTCCCTGCTTGAATGTCTTTTTATCAAGAATTGGTTGTAAACTGGCGTCGATATCTTCCCCTACATTTTCTACCAGCATGGGAGTTCCAGACGCAACGCAAAACTCCATCTTTCGCATGAAGTCGTGGTCACTCAGCTTAACAATTTTGAGCTTGTTCTCCTTTTCAGTGTTTTTGACCCACTTGTTTGCCTGTCCCTGTGGGTCAATCATGAGCGGGAATCTTCTTGCGTTGGAAATCATCACCCCGTGTCAATGGAGAAGGAGTCACGTGGAAGACCGTGAAGGTTCCACTGCTGAATTGTCACTGGACTTCCAAGAGTCTTGGCCACTGAGAAATCTTGACTGCATGCGATTCCCATTTCCCTCACGTGACTTAGCCAATCAGTTATGCAGGCTAATTAAAAATATCGAAAAAATAACCAATAGCATTATTTGAAAAGAGTCGAAAGTGACGTTAAATAATTACTTTAGTTAATTTACCGTTCCGAAAGTTTTCAGTGTATGGTCCCAAATACGCAGTTACCGCTGAAGCAATCAACACATCCGCCCCCAAATTGTCATATGTCACCTGTAAGTCTTCCGCGGCTTGGGTCCATCTCGATTTTTCTCCGCCCAGCCCACCAATGAGTTTCTCTGCTCTCTCCAGCTTCATTGCGCACCTGTTTGCCTCCGCTTCCAGGGTCATCTTTCTATTATTATTTATCTCTTCAAATTGCGCCATGAGATACGCCAGTCTTGCCTCAAGCTCCTCAATCTCTCTCCGCTTTGCATTCAGGAGGTCTAGGGTATTTTTCAGCTTTTCCTCTGCTTCATTCAACTTTGCCCTTTTGGGAGCCACCACCTTTGCTACTTTATCGTATGACTCCATAGCCAGAATCCATTTGCAGAGACCTTCAGCAGCGCTCGAAGCTTTTGCGACCATAGTTGGCTTGAAGAGCTCTTGTGTCATGAAATTACCCCGGATTTCTACCATCACGCTCTCCGGAATGTTATCCTTGTCGTAGTCCTTCAGTCCCTGGAGAAAATTAAAGTCGTTGAGGACCCTCTTGCTCGGACCCCAGTAGTCCATGATCTTCTTGCCATCTGCGTCTGTCGTTTTCTCCGGCTTGATCCCTTTCATGACGCATACAGCTGCCATTACAAGCTTCACTGCAGGAGGAGGATTATTCATTGACTTGACCAGTACAATATCCGCTGGCTTCAGTGTGTCCAGAGCCTTCATCGCCTTTTCCAGCTGGGGCAGCGCGGAGGATAAATCGGCCAAACACTCTGTCTTCAGAGCGGTCGCCTCCTCAGCTTGAACGTGAGCCACAGCTTCATCCTCCTTTACCATCTCACTCTTCTTTTCCACCTCCTGATTCTCCCTCTCGATCACCGCAATCATTTCAGCAGTCACTCTGGCTGCCTCCAACAACCGCGGCTGGAGTGCAGCCAGCTCCTTTTTCATTACGGCAATTTGCCCCGACGCAAATGTCAGCTTATCCAGACCTCCTAAATACCTCAGCTTTTGGTTCATCGTATCCTCCTTCTTCCCCATGATCACCTTTTTAAATGTGAGTATCAGCTCCAAATATGATGTCGGCGTCACATAGACATGCCGGCCCATTTCGTTCAGGAAACTCTCTGCTAAGCCTTCTGCCTTCTTCTGGAAATATTTACAGATGGAGACAAGTCCCTTTTTCAGGTCCATGGGAAGATCCATGGTCTCGAACGACTTTTGGGCAATTTTCTCCAGCGCGTCTTCCGGCCAGGGCTGAAACCAATCTATAGTACAGCAATTGACAATGCTCGGAAATTGTCGGAGCCTATTTCTGAAGCTGGCACCGATTGGGCTAAACGCAATCAGAATGTGAAGTTTCTCCTTGACACGACCAACGTAAAATGCAAATAACGCCAATGGGTTGATTTCCGCGGATCTCGCCCTTTTATCCAATTGGGCACTGTATGCTGGCATCACTGCCTCCATAATTTCTCCCTTTTCCTCCGCATTAAATATATTGGGCACATCCCCACTGTTCAGCAGTGCATCCACATCCTCCAGAAATCCTTCCTCTTTAATCTGCGAGTCTGTAATTAAGAGCACAGTGTCTCGACCATAGCCTCCAGCATTTTTCATTGCCTTCTTCAAATCATCTCTCCATTCGTTTCTCCCATAATTTTTTGCAATTTCTGGCTGGAAGAGTTGATGACCTCCCATGCATGCTGCGAGCCTGGTCAAGCTCTGTCTTCCCGAGCCACCTACACCAACCAAAAGCCCATGTCCTCCAGGACTGCTCAAAATCCTACTGACTTTGCTCAGGTGTTCCAGCAAATAGCGAAACACGACGAGATCCATTCGGTTCTTGTTTGTGTTGTTGTATTCGGCGAGGGAGATATGGACCACTTTGTAGAACTGGTCAAAATCCCGAATTTCTTGGTACAGCCTGTCCTCCTTGTCCGCGTCGGGGTTCATGAAGTCGCCAAACATGAGGTTACGCATGTCTTCAAACTTGACCTTGGCTTTATTACCGGGACCTCCACCTCCGGGGGTGAGAAAGTCGAACACCACATCGAAACTCTCTTTGAAATGATTTGAGACGCAGGACTGGACAAGCTCAAATACCCACATGCGGTCTTCATCGTCAGTCAAACGGTCGTAGAAAACTCTGTACACTTCGTGCACCCAGAGACGCACAAAAATCCGCTTATTGTCCACACCATTCTTGTTGACGAGACAGCAGCCCTGAATTACACGAGCAAAATCTCTCAGGTTGAAAGTGTAGTGAGATTTGTTTGGTGTTGGGAGTAAATTTTGCATTGCCTCCTTGTAGACCTAAAATAAAGTTGTCAAATAGTCAGATAAATTAGCAATCTATTCAAAATAAAACCTACATTCGCGTATCTATCAGTGTATCTGTTTACCTCCATTGTTCCATTCACGATAGGATTCACCATACCAAAATATTCAGGTGTGAAACCAGAATTTCTCAAATAGATTTGCATAAGCGTTTGGAAGATTCGGACCATGGTGTCATCCGAAAAAGGATTTATGGCGACCACATTGAAATGACGAATAAATCTTGGTGTCACTGCTTGTCTAGAGCCTCCAGGAGGGCCCATGGCTGCCATGAACTGGACATTTTCCAAGAATATTTTGCTTGTGTCCTTGCGCTCGTACCAGTGCTTGTGGTCGAAAAACTGTCGCAGGATTTCAATCGGCGGCTGTGCTCCGTATATTTCGGTAACCTAATAAATCACCCGAAAACAAAATGTTGGTATATAAGATTATGTAATAACTTATAGTAGTGAAAAAAAAATTTCAGGAGGTATAAACTAACCGGCATGTTCATATCATCAATAAAAATGACACACTTTTTTCCTGCTGGAGGACCAAAGGTTCCTCGTCCCTTTTTGTCAAGCTTTGAAATTATTAAATCTTGGGTTTGATTTGCTGTCGTTTGTGCAGAAAATGTTATAAAGTTGCCCATGTACTTGTCTTGATTTAGACCATGCATGATTTTCTCTTGGATATAGCAACTTTTTCCTGTTCCGGTGGGTCCCACAAGTAGCCTGTAACCTCACACATTTATTCGAATTTATTTTCGTGATTATCTTACCTAGTCCATCCATTCTCGACTCATCATTGTATTTATTACTACTAATTAATAATCTTACATGGGCAGTTCATGACGGATGGTCAAGTCCATCATGTAGGTGTAGCGAGCAGTGTCAACTGTGGGAACGATGATTCTTCGTATGTTGTTGTGGGTGGGGCTCTCGAACCCTCTCACCACTTCATTCCAGTGTTTCCAGTTTCCTCTTCCCTTAGTCTCGTACTGCCAGTCGTAGACGGAGCCGTCTTGTGGAAAGCTCACTTCAAACTTGGCAGGCATTGTTTCAGGAAAAGGGTGGGCGGTATC
Organism: Entomobrya muscorum; assembly: GCA_034695405.1. NCBI lineage: Eukaryota > Metazoa > Arthropoda > Collembola > Entomobryomorpha > Entomobryidae > Entomobrya > Entomobrya muscorum. Next base: position 5,846 of record JAQIWO010001513.1, read on the forward strand.
CTTTCCGGACACGATGAGTCGAATGAAGGCATCGAATTTTGTGCGAGAGTCGTTATCCAAGATTCCACCAAGGCTCCAGATAATTGCAAACATTACGACGCCGGTGAACCATGCACGAATGTATTTTAGTTCGCGTTCAATAGATTCTCGGGCGTCGATCAGCAATGCCCCAACAATGTTGAGGAATGATCTGAAAATTAGGATGAGGAATGTGTGTTTAATATATATTCTATTTTATTGACATGTTACTTGTTCATTTTTACTCACACAACGAGATTTGAATCCCCAGTGCGTAAAAGTTGGCGACATTGCTTCCGAACGAAACGAATAGTGTGGGAAATCATAAACACGATAAGATCCCACAGATAAGTCTCCGTTTCTTCGTCGGCCTTCCAGATCGGATCAAGCTTGTTCATCCATGAACGAAGGAGAGGTTCCCATCCAAGTGCGGACGGTTCAAAGTAAATCATTCCACAGCGACTCACTGTAGCTGGTGACGCCTTTAAATAAATAATATTTTAGTTTTACCACAAAAAATTATAAAAATTGAAAGGGAAACAAGCTTTACAATGTACCTGACTTAAGTCATGAGTTTCAAAGACCATCGACATGACCGCAGTCATTGCAATGATTTCTCCAGACATCAGACACAGTTTTTTATTGTCATCCAAAACAGTATTCACTAGAAAATAAAAAGTAAGTTAACAAAAACATATGATATCTCTCAATAGATCTAGATAATGTTTTCAATTTCAATTTTATTATTTACTGTTCTCTATCCAGACAGCGTCTACAGGTCCGTCAAAGATAACCCATTTTCTGTCATTGGAGGTTGACACTGCAAAATTTCTGTGGATAAAGCATAATATATCACAAACTATAACATGAGGCAACATTGATTGATAAATAGTAGTTCTAATAATAATAATAACAATAATAATTCTTACCTGAATGTCGTCGCGATTACACCATCCTGCCACTCGTGCGAAGCCGGGTCAAAATTGCCATACAGCTGGCCCATTGTAATGGATTTTGGATTAATTGTCTCATAAATCAGTCGATTCTCTCCCAAGCCATTATCCTCCATCCAAGTGAGCACTCCCTTCAACGTTCGAATCACACTAGTCTTTCCTCCAAAGGGATCACCCACCAGCATGAATCCATGTCTGACAATCATCATTTCATAAACCTGAATGATTTTTGTCTTGAATACATCCACCGGCTGCAGATTCAGCTCCGTGCAGGTGACCTCAATAGCTTTGTAGTAGTTGTCGTAGTCTGCATCGGGATTTGGAACGCCAGGAAATATGTCGCTGATAATTCCACCAAAGAGAGGCAAGTCATGGCTCAAAAATTTAGGCACGTTGACATCAAGGATGGAGCGGAGAAGCAAATAATCCTCGCGTTCCATGGGAAATTTGAGCTTAAGCTTGGCTGCGGCTACCAATACCGACTTTACTGCCCTCATTCCGTAATCTGAAAAATAGGTCATAAAGATAATAAATCACAAATACAATACGTTAATACATATGTATTCTAAAATATACATGTAAAACATACCATAATGAAACTGGGAGGATAGCTGCTCGCTGCAGAGACGATAAGTCGTTACAATCTTAATTGATAGTACCCTGGCATCCACAAATCCTGAAGAATACAGAGATATCTCGCCAATCATGGCATAGTCGGGGACCATCATTGCCACTGTTCTGAATAAAACTTTGAGATTGTCTGGAAGCTCGGAACGGCCAGCGTAGCCTAAAATTGTTAACATACGAGCATTAGCCAATTTTTCATTTTGGAAAAAAAATAGTTACTTTAAACAAGAAGAAACGAGATCTAAACCATCTCAACCTGGATTCATGGTGATGGCGACATAGCAGGCGGGGTTGAGCTTGAGCTCGGTTCCTTCAAAAATGAAGGTGTCTGCGTTGGCTTGTACCGCCCGTATAATACAGAGGATTTGCTGCGCTATCACAGAGAGCACTTCAAGCTCGATTCGGTTAAACTCGTCAAAACAAGCCCAAGCACCGCAGGAGGCCAGGCCTTTGAAAAATTTGCCCATTGCGATATAGTCTAGACCACTGGAGCAGTTGAAGACGACACACTGAACTGCAAGTGCTTTCGCCAAATCTTTTGTGGTCTCTGTTTTTCCTGTTCCTGCAGGTCCTTCAGGGGCGCCATGCAAATGGAGATGGTAGGCACCGATCAAGGTACGGTAACACCTATCGGTCAAAGGGGTGATAACAAGACGTGGGGAGTTTCCGAGGTACTCGTACGCGTATTTTACGTGTGCATTTGTGATGCGAGCGATGACTATCCCGTCTTCGTAGTAGTAGCGAAGTTGGGCAAGCCACTTGAAATCGTTTTCCTTCGCAACGCCAGCTTTGATCATCTCGTCAACGACGTCACGTGCATGAACGTCGATGGTGACTAGGGCGCCAAGTGTGATTCGAGCTTGCTTGGAGAGTTGACCACGGACCAGGGCGACAATGTCGTTTAGCTGAGTCTATGATGTATATCAAATGGAAATGGAAGCTTAATTTTTAAAGGTTGCACAATGCATACCAAGAGACATGACAAAATGAGATATCAAAAGTCTTACATTCAGCCTATCTAAATAGTTGGTAAGGCTGGATAATATCGCTTCATGAACTTCAATGGTCCAGAATACGGAGCTGGTACAGAGAACCACTTGACCTGGCCATTTGGTCACCCAATCTGCTCTTGGCGTCAGAACATACGCATCCCTCGAAGAAGTGACCACATCTTTCAGCGATTGAACCATAGTCTTTTCCACGTTCAACAGCCACTTTTCAACACAGCCCTTAGCCTCTACAGTGTCCACCGGGCGACTAAACATAACGCGCTCTCCTTCCGCACTAAACATTGCGTGTACCACCAAATCCCCATCCAACTGGAGCCTATTGATTCCCTCAAAGCACTTTTTTAAGTGAGGCTGCACCTTGTTCGGATCCTTTGTTTCCGCCAAAATTTCCAGCATTTCGTCATTCGAGAGAAAAAAGAATCTCGGAAAGTAGAGTCGCTTCTTTTCCAGGTACGCATTTAGTCCCTTCATAATCTTATCCTGGAGAGCGGTCAAATCGCAAAGCTTTTCGTAGAGTCCCGGTTTGCTCGCCGTTTCAACGGCATTCACTTGATTGCCCAGTTCCGTCATGATGGAACGCCAAACGGCATCCACCTTTTTAAAGAGACGACCTTCTTCCGGCATCTGAGCTTGAATATCTTCGGAGGAGAAGACGGGCTCCAAGTACATCCAGTTTGCTTGCACCTTCAGCCACTCTTCTAAGGTCAGCTGAGCACGCAAAAGAGATTCCTCCCAAGCCTTCACTTTAGCCTCGTGGGGACGAACAAAGGGAGAGCCCTTCATTGTCTGCGTTTTCTGGATGTGGTCCTCCAGCAGCAGTTGGATTTCTTCCACCGAAGCCAAGATCTTGACAGGAGTCTCCTTGTACTGGTGGGTGCTAAGCTTGGAGTTTTCCCATTCATCTTGCATTTTTGTAACGGAAACTTCGAGGGCGTGTTCCTTGCTCGCAGCCATGCTCACATTTTCAAACCTGCGAAAGACAAACAAGGAATTAGGGAAACTGATGACATGTATCTCGTTATCCCAAAAACATATTGAGGTTTGTAGGAAGGCTATGCTTACTCTATCATGTATGGTTCCAGTCCTGCAGCCAAAAGTTTCTTGAGACTGGTTCCAGCGTTTGGCTTGATGTCGAAATTGCAAATTTCAGACATTTGCTCCCAGTGGCGCTCTTTCAAACCGGGATTGCACATGACCGATATAAATGGCAAGTGTTTCTGCATAAAAAATATTTTGCATACATTTACAGGAAAACAAATAATTTCTTCATTACGATTTATTTAGTATTAAAAAAATACTCTAAATTCTGTAAGGCTGTCGAGCGCAGTATTGCAAATTTTGAGAGGTGGTGGGACCGTGTCGAGATTATCTTCATCCCACAGCACAGACAACGGAACATGTTTGGCTTCTGCTTCTGCCTGCTTTTGAGCCTTGATTCGATTCTTGAACAATTTCTGCAGTTTATACAGCTCTCTTGATAATAAAAATTACCAAGAATTGAATTAAAAGTTAATCACACAATAATTTTAAAATAACAATCACTACATTTTTAAGCTTACTTGAAGTATTCTTCCGTTTCTGTGTCGATTTTCTCTCCGTCGAGATTAAAGTCCCCGTCCATGTACTTTCGCTCTGCGAGTTGCCACTTGTAAG
>JAQIWO010001514.1:0-10103 GCA_034695405.1 Entomobrya muscorum
ATGACAGACATGATCAACATGGCGGAGGCAAAATTAGGAAGAACATGGGAGATTTTAAATGCAAAATTTGTATGGATACATATTTTACTATCAGTGACTTCTGGCTTGTGGAGGATAGAGTTGGAGGACACGAACTTTGTAAAGTTGGAGTAAGTGAATGAACCTGCTAAAATCCATAAATAAAACGCATATTAGATGCTAGTTGGTAGGATGATTTGCAGAATGATTCCCTGTTACATTAATTATTTGTGTAATCTTAACAACCAAATGCCATCAATATCCCGACTTTCTGCAGTATTTAGCATATTTTGGTTCGATTCGCCACTTTTCTGACACGAAAATGAAAGTGAGGGATCTCTTGGTGCCCCATAATCAAGCTACTGTGAAGTGAGTGAACCCAATTCTTAAAATCCTAGCGAGGACCTACTATAAAGCAGAAATTTGTCCCGTAGCCTTGTACTGCACCCTTTTGAGCACCCGTAACGTAAACTTTACACCTTTCATGGCAGCAACTCACGGGTCAGTTAAAGTCACAGTTCCGGAAAGTGAATTTCTCTGAGATTTCGAATTTTAAATTTTACCTCCCATTTCACAAATTACGATTTTTTTCATCACAAAAACCAACCTTTATGAATTTACCTTAGTAATGTATGTTTCCAGTTTCTACGCCATTCGTGTTATATTATTAGTAAATCCCATTAATTAGTAAGCTAACATTCCAAAAACTCTCCTTCCTTTTTAACGAATAACCGAGTATCATTCATTGTAATTAAGTTGATCTATCATTCGAACTAACTGTAAATTCACTACAAAATGGTTCTTGTCTCATGTTGTGTATGATATATTGGTTCAAACGTAGATGCTGATTTGTGCGTTTATCTATCTAATACTATCTGTTAATTATAAGATAATTAAAACTTATCTTCCTGAAATTTATATCTATTGTACCCCAGCTTGTACAAAGATAACAAACATCTTGAAGAAAAGGAACTCCATAACGATGGAAATTTAGGAATTATTTAGCAGCAAATTCTCTAAATCCGTGTTAATTTTTGTATTTTTCTTGTGATTATCATCCTTATTCTTATGTTTATAATCTTATGTACTTTCCGAAGAGAAGGAGAACACAAGCAATTGACTTTTTTATGGAAATGCATGCCCATACAAACGTAGATTTCCTGATTTGTGTACTTGGAATACATTTGGAATATAATGTCTCAATTGTCTCAGTTCAAATAAGTAACATATCAGCAGTTATAGCACGACTGTGATCTTTTGCTATCATCATGATGACAAACTTTCCACTTACCCCAAAAGCAAATATCCTCGTCTTTAGTGCCGCTGGTACACATAACACCCGAACTCCCATGTTTCTATTTATGGAAGCCTTCGCCGAGAAATGACACAACGTTACTGACCTCTCCCAGTTTGAAAACATCCGAAAATAGAATCTTATAAAAACTACTACATACCAAAAATGCTGAAATGAGAAGCGGTAGACTACGTAATGTGATCTGTGCTACAAATCTTATTTTTATAAAAAGTATTTTACGATTATCGCCGATCGGGAGTCAGTCTCATATAATTACGTGCATGGTAAATCTATGAATCACTTCTTACTGAACCATAGATGTTCTGTAGATGCATTTTTAATAATTACTGATTTTCTCTGATCGATTAGCAAATTCTTACAATCATTTTGAGCTGAGGACAGGGAGATCTCAATAATTGATAAATATAAACTAAACAGAGTTTACATTACACATGTTAATAACGAAAATTGCTTCCCTACATGTACTAACGCCAAAAGTTCTTTATTATAATTTACATATCAACGCAACCATTCATTGTTGCAACCACACTGGAATAACGAACGGGGCACTACATCTTCAGAAATTTTGAAATTTTTTAAACTTCAAATTGGATCCTAGCATGCCATATTTGAAATACATCACAGGTGGGATTAGAGAAACTAGGACATTTTTATCAATGGTATTATTGCAAACCAACTAATATTTTAATCATATGTATTATGTAATTATGTATCATGTATTTCGCCAACTTCTAAAATCCAAATAAAAAACCCAAGATAAATTACTATGTACCTGTGCACTGTGAACTATGAGCCATGTTCACTATATTTCTGTTTTAAAACACGTTAAAAACCACTTTTAAGGCATAGAGTTCTATTCAGTTAAACGGAGGGAACAAAATAAGTGTGATAATCATTTCCATTATTTTATCCTTCTTATTAACCACGTTAGTTTCTTACGGACTGTTAAGCTGATTACAAAATAAAAATTTATCGTTTTAAATTATAACTGGCAAATGTATTTTTGACTCAACCTCATTTAAATTTAAGAATTATTCGTTTGAAAGTTTGATATTTTCCATTTAAAATCCAGCATTCAAATTTTTGGTGTAGCAAAATCTCTAAATCTCAATTTCTAAATATGAGTTTAATTCTATGAAAGGGAAGTATTGGTCGAGAACCGGAACTATCGTGGGAGTATGATGGTGGGAATTATATCGGTTAAATGAAGGATAACTAGGGTCAGCAGAAGGAAGGGGAAAGCTCATAGCTGGAAAATCAGTTCATATCAGTGCGTCATAATAATGATAAAAACACTGTCTGTAATCGAAGTATCCAAAAAAATTAAAAACTTTCTGGGGGAAGTTTTTTGAAATTGTGAGGAGGAAACGACTTTTGACTTTTGAACATTTTCTTCAAATGGACGCTAGAGTGAAAACGAGTAGGCATGCTTAACTACCGTATTTAATTGTAGCTTTTATGAGAAAAACCGTGTCCCATGCTCAATAGGATAGATGTCCTGTTGTTAGTATTTAAATTTAAAGTGACAGTTGCAAATTATAGGAGTTCTATAAAGCGTGTAAAGTTTTACCCTTTCATTCTTTGCAATAAAATATTCCTCATGCTTTGGGTCAATATTATGCTCTGACATAAACATTATGATAAGTTGGACCCGGTTTAAATTATCATTATTATCATTCCAAGGTAATTTATAAAATATGTTCTAGGACGTATTTAAGATTTCCGAGAAAAATTAACTTACATAATGCAGTAATGGTACTACGCCACAAAAAATAATTTACACATGCACAGAAATGTAATGATGCAAGATATGTTATACGATAGATTATGGTTGTCGACAAATCCATAAGATGTGAAATGGAATAATTTGTAGTCTTTACAAGAACCTATAAATTGAAACATCCATACCCAAAATGCAGTTCTGTTGCTTCTACTCACCAACAGTAACTCCCTACCTAAAGTTGGTTTTGAACATTGTTTTTACAGCAAACTAATTTTGCAGCCATGTAAATTGCAAGTGGAAAGAATGATTAGTATAATTTTCAGAAGCAATATAAATCTTTTTCTTATATTAGGCAATAGACAAGAGGAACCGACATAAAAATTGTAATTGTCACTAACCACTAGTAGATCCTCCAGTGGTATAAGCTTGTTCTGGATCAGTTGACTTTTCTTTTAACACACAATTCTCATCAAGCGTCAATTGATCTGTGTTGTCTGCCCATATGCACATCCCTTTCAATTCATGTTTCTAAGCTGTTCCATTTTTAGAATTATTGATAAAATAAAAGGTTTTTGATTTGCAAGTAAACAAGTTTTATTATTATAAAACGATTCAGGATTTTTCAGAATAATGGTGTTGCCTTTTTTAGCTTTCCGCTTGTATTCTTCCATTTATTTGCTGTAATGGTATTAATATAACATTAGCAACAACAGCTTTCAATGATAGCATTAACCAACTCCAATAATAATCGTCTTTTTTGTTTTTCCACTGTCTTAATCTCTAGTTTATAAAAATTGCGAAAATAGCATAATTTAAATATTGGTGGTAGAGAATGAGAACGTCATGTGATTCCCCTAAAACCAACGGCAAGTGAAAGCATGGGCTCTGGGCACGATCGAAAAATCTTAATTTTCACCAGAAAAAAGTTTTCAGATTATTTTTCTTGTTCATTGACAAGCGCTAAAAATTAAATATTTCTGAATAGAATATATTGGCGTATTTACTCAAACTATACGTCTTGAAAAATCAAACGCATGTGTCTTCATCTGTTTCTAGGATCTAGGCATTGGTTTTGACTCCATAAATCATCATAAATAGGAGACACACACTCTACTGATTTACTGCCAGCAATAATTTTTTTCGATTTTTGTAGGAGTCGTTGTTTGTAGTTGTATTGGGACTTTCGTCTTCAAAAAAGAGTGCATTCGCAAGTTGGTTTTTTTATATTCTACCGAATATGTTAACATTGCTTTCATATAGCTCTCTATATGGTATAAACTACTGCTTGAAACTAACGTATTGTTTATATAAAACTGAAGTTGATCAAAAATCGATGAAGCGAATAAATTGCATGTTGCAACATCTGCAGTTTCTGTAATTGCCGATCCATCACTTTTAACCACTTTAAAGTTTATGTACATGTATGAATTCGATAAATCCACAAATTGACCTGGTACACCTGAAAGCTATATATTCATTCATTTTAAATTGATATTATTACAAGGTAGTTGCATTTAAATTACCAACAAGTAATTTATTGAACCTGAAAATCCAATTCTGCTGATGAGTCTGCAAGACTGGTGGAGCTATATACTTTTGTGTAAAAACCCTGACGAATTCCTATGTCTCGAGTTCCTTGACTATCTTACTTAAGCTTACTCGAATATTCTGGTAAATACTCCATTTTATCTCGCTTTCTTGCACTTTTTCTTTACGCAGCGCCGTTTTTTCTTTCTTCCTGCTCCAACAAGATCCGCTTTTGTTCTAATTACATTTCGTCGTTGCTTTCCTTATTTACTTTTCCCCTTCAACGATTTCTTTTTCCTTTCTTTGTGGGTAATTTGGGACATGGGAATTAATGTAGGTTGAACTTGGTTGATAAGCCCTCTCATTATTGCGCCTTAATTTGGAGCACTACAATGAAGTCTTTTTTAAACTCAATATTTTCACCACTTTCGTTTACGATTTCAATAGGTATGCTGTCTATATGTGTCTTCTCAAGCGTCCCGTGATAGACTAGATCAAATGTTATGTGTTGTTTCATTTTTGATCGATCATGACGAAACATTCGTAATACTTTACTTCGATTCCCGTTAAATATTTGTGGAGATATAACGTCAGATTTAACTATAATCATATTGTTACCCGTAAACAAATCAACAATATCACTTTTGAAATTCTTGTCAATATAAATCTCCTTTACATCCAATATACGTCGAAGACTAGAGCTTGGGAAGAGTTGGTAAATGGAGTTTCCATTATCAACACTAACTGTATCTTCATCGTCGGCAACAAATAAGAAATCATTGATTTCTGCTTCTACCAAAGACGAGTTTAAAGATGACACTAATGAAGAGACATCTAAATCTTCTGGCTCTTTAACTTGTAGAAGCTTTGTCTCTGGTAATTTCACAATCTGAAAGTCTAGTTTTGCACCCACACTTAAATTTTCATACGCTGCTTGATTATAAGGATTTTCTGCAGTAATATTTTGAGATGGATAAAATGTTTTACTAAATCCCATTACACTTTTAAATTCTTCAGATAAATGTAAGCCAGTATACGACCCACAGTGTGAGCTTATTCCTTAATGAATTTTATTATTTATATTAGATTGTAATATTTCACATTTTATCCCATTGTTCTTGCATATTTTATTAAACGTGTTCACATCAAGATATATAGCACTGTCTTTAATTAGAGCAAAGCTAAACTGCACCTTTGCAAAAGTTGCAAGATTTATCTGTCCATCTTCCTTTTTGTTGAAAATATTTTTAGTTGGAGTATAAAACACTTCCGTTAAACCTACTACTTGAGGAGTATTAAAACTTATGGGAGTCGAAATGAAAGTGTAAAAGTTGGAATGAGTATTTGAGACATCATTCTTATTTGCCTCTGATGATGATAAAGTTATGTATAAAGATTCTTCCATTATACTAGTTGAATTTCCGCCTCGTAAAAGATTCCTATACAAATTTAAGTTTGATTTTAATTCCTACTTTTTTAGTAACACTTAGTTTATGAATTCTGATTTACCTTTGATTTCTTCACCACTTTTGTCGATAATTACATAGGTAGGGGGTTTGGAAGTATTTACTTTTTTGAGTGTGAAGATTTCATCAGAAAATCGTCTAGAATACCCCTTCTCAAACGTTTTTTTATTGACTGATATACGTATTTTGTTACCAACAGCGAAACGTGGTATTTTTGGCTTTTCATTAAAATATTTTCCATACACACGATCCCAAATTTTTTCATGATTCTCCGGCTTCATTGCCAAATTTGGACTGGTGCCTATAGTTCTATGATATCGTCCATTATAGCTGGCGACTATTAGTTTTAATTTATCCTTCAATTTTTTGATTTACGATTTTCAAACAGTCGAAATAAAGTCTGCATTAACGATGATATACTACGTTCGCACATACTACTTTTAATTTCAATATAAACGTTATACCATATTATGTTTTTCTCCTTAAGGAAAGTTTGAGTCTTCCTGGTATATTCCGTACCTGGAAAGTGAAATGTAAGCATTAAGTCGCTTAACATTACTACAATATAGGTTTTAAATATCCATCTAACTTAAATCGGTCTGTAGATATCGTATTTTTGTTTCCTTCAAAAGTTTCTTTATTGCATTAATTATCTGCTCAGGTCGTTTGCTTGACAAGGGGTACACATACATCTGTTACTAAAATAAGTTAATTAGAATGAGGTTTAATAATGGGAATATTTTTACTTTCCTTTTTACTAAACATATCCAGGAAGAGACACAAATATCTATATGGGGCATTTTCTTTGACATATCTCTGTAGATCTAACAGGTCACTACAAAGAAAAAATTCTGGAAAGTGAACTATATACTTTCGTCGTTTGAATTTTTTGGAGCTCTAACATACGCCCAGTAGCTCTCTACTTTTCTTAATTGATTTACAATATCCTTGTAACTATGCTTCAACTTTTGTGTTTGGTAAAACGTTTTTGCACCACTGAATGAACACTTAATGCGTGGGTTTAACCACTGAACCTTATTAAGAAATCGACGGAGAAGTTTACAGTATAGACGATGGTGAAAAAAACAAAGCATTCATACAGTTTTATTAAATATCCAAATCATGATTTACAAGTTGTTCATCTACTTTAAAATCATACCACTAAAGCTCATACTTCAAAACATATGACGGAAAACGAAAAGTGTTTTCCAAACAAAACACTTTTTCTATCCAGCTGAACATCTAGGTAGATTCCCGTCACATGTTTTGAAGTATGAGCTTTAGAGTTATGACTTTAAAGTAGATGAACATCTGGTAACTAATGATTTCTTAATTGTTCAAATTTAATTGTGATGAGAGATAATTTCAAATTGATAGAAAATGAAAGCAACTTACTCGGAATGAATTTTAATTTTTTTTTAATTTTCTATGATTCCCGATTTTAATTTTTATATGATCTAAACTACATTTAAATATTAAAAATGAAATTAAACAGTGCACGTAAGACAATATTTTAAGTAGGTAACATTTTTTTATTTAATACAACGTTACAAAAATATTTAAATATATATATATATAGGTAGGTAGGTAGGTTTTTCTTCATTTCATTAAATTAACAAGGTGCTACTTCACCAAACTTAGTACTACCACCACCATCGAACTTACTCCTCTTTTTGTGGAGAGCCAAGATCGGTTACACGACCCGCATTCCTACTGTAAAGGTCAACATCTTCATCATAATTAGGATTTTCGTAGGAATGCTGGCCGCGTGTCGTAACAACCCTCCCATCCGACACTGCACGTTCTAAGTTTGATATATTTTCTTGGTTGGATGGGGGTGTAACAGACCCTCCACAATCTCCTGGTACTGCTGCTGTTGCCTATTATTTTTTAGATTTTTAGTGATGATAAAAACTACATATGAAAGCAACAGCAGCAGTACACCACCAACAACACCCACAAACACATATCCCATGTAAACAAACATGTATGTTGTTGGTGGTGGTTCAGGAGTGGAGTAAGTTGGAGTAGAAGTGGTGGTGGTGGTGGTAGTGCCACAGTCCTCCTGATGTTTGGGTGGATAGACGAAAGTGGTGTGATTAGGGCAGTTGATCTGTTCAGCGACGCAGACGAGTGAGACGACTCCGTATCCTCCTCCACAAATCCAACAGCCCGATGTCAAGCAGGAGAAGCATGTCAATCCTTCACATTCTCCTGAAAACACACAAAATAATAATAAATGAAAATGATGATGAAGATATATGACCCTAGGAAATAATTTAAGGCTGAATCAAGTTGAATTGTTGTAAAGTATAAAGGCTAGAGCCAATAACCCCTTCATTTTCTCTTCTTCTTCCCCTATAATTATATAATTTTTCACTCCCTTTCCTTCTTCTTCTCTTTCTACTTTTCCCCTATCTTAACCTTGTAAATTTTATATGCACACTTACTCACGTACGCTATCTCTATTTTTATCCTTTTTTATTTCTTAATTTTTTATAATAATTGTAAACACACACACACGCACACAATTTATTTTTTCCTCTCTCTCTCACAGCGCGATGCTCGACAAAACACTTTCTTTCACACATGACATTCTCACATTATTCATTCATACACCTTACTTACAAAATATAAAAAAAATGACGTCGAGTTTACACAATATCAATTATGCACATAGGTGTGGTAGGAAATTGTGAAGGAATTTTAAACCCTCTCCTGAGGAGGGGTTAAAATTCCTTCAATTCTCCTACTTCTATGGCTTTTTAGGAATGTGACTTCTAGGAATGGGTCAATTCGTTGTATAAAATGGTTAACGTATATGACGTCGATAAGGTTTTACGACATTTTATTGACCTGACACATTGCACATCATGAAATGTCGCCAGCGTGGACTGTAAACGCTCATAAAACTAGTTATCACTAACGCGGGTAGTGCACGACATCTGTCATCGATATTTATTTCAATTTAGTGCTCCTAGACGTAATAAGGTATGCTGAATTCATTGGTGACAATGAAAATCCCGAATGGACAAGAACTGTGGATGTAAGACAATTAAATCGCCTTAAAAGTGGCGGTCGCTCGCATGTTTTCAAAGCGGTAAAAACGTTTGTGTGAAAGGAAATGAGAGACGGAGCACGTGTGCTTGTCAAAAGTATCAAAATAATCAAGAATGCATTCGTAGTTGGGTTCCGCTTGGTGCTGATCTTGTCTCTTCACTTTGAGCAATGCTCTACTGCTGTATTTTTTATTTAATAACTTCCTGTTCAACTAGAAGCATTCTTGTAGACGGACCTTTGTTACAAGTGATACAGAAGTTAGATAGAGAGTCGTATTTTTAATTATTTTTTGTGAGTTTTTATGCGACGTAATCAAGATTTTACTAGGTTTCAACCCCTTTACATGCGCAGTTACCTTCAAGACCATAGCTGATGGGTGTAATAAACAGATTTAATTTAGTAGAGAGTTCATAAGGGGATGAAGTGGTATTTAACTTCCAAATGTGATGATTCAGAACTATGTTATTGCCCTAGTAGAACTGGCAGATTCTTTAGGTACGCTCTTCTGGCTGACTCACACAATTTTAGTCATATCTCGCCTGCTGCTATCCGCAGACACTCAGAAGTGTGACTTCTCACTTTACCCCTTAATGAATTCATTCCTGTATGCAATAAGTAAAATTGCTTCCAAGTTTTTAAGGGGTTAGGTAGGTATGCTCTAAATCAGGCTGGTTGGGTGAGATGAGCAATAACGACAACAACGAGAGATGCGATAATAATATGCATGCGATACTCTGGTAAAGGCTTACGTTCTCTCGGTGGACTCTCTGTACCCTCCGTCTGTCTACGCAACACGCTGGACCCAAGTCGGCTAGGAAGAGGCTGAAGCAAATCGCAACACAGATTACTTGTTTCCGACCTTGGAACATAAAGATCTAGGTAGAAAATTTAATGTGATAAAAACGATTGCTCACGAGTCTTGCTGGCTATAAATCAAGACCAATTGTTTTTCGCCGTCACAGTTCGGGTGTCATTTCATTTTAGTGGTAAATGT
>JAQIWO010001515.1:0-10093 GCA_034695405.1 Entomobrya muscorum
CGCGTATCGAAATCCCTATAATTCGGTGTCAATTATCCTCACTATTTTTTGACGACATTTTTGTTGACAAGTGTGAATGACTCACTAATTTTTATTCATTAGGTTAAAAAACTAAAAGAGAATTGTCATGTCGCGTCGTACCAACTTCAGATATCGCAAACAGTTTGTTTGACCATGTAAAAATAATAATAATTTTCCAATACAATTTTCTTATAAATGGACAGTCACTGAACCAACATGCTTGTTAAGTCGATCAGTTCAATTTCTCAGGCATTCAACGATATCATTGTTAATCATCTGTGGGGTATAGAGTCTGTGTAAAAATGGGAAAAAATTATGTCTGGCATTGCAGTTCACCAAATTTACAAAATAGCCAATCTGAATCAAAATAATCAAGGTTATAAATAAAATAGCCAATGACCACAAAAAGCCAAGCTTTAATTCAGTTCATCCTTTTGTCCGCACTTTCCATCCAATCTTCCACCGCAATTTTGCATTTTATTCTTAAATAAATGTTGAGGTGTAAATAAACCAGGTGTAAATTGTGACATCTTGATATCAAAACTGCAATCATCATCATCATAATCCATATCAAAGTCTTGACCAATGTCCAAAAAAATTATCATTCTCGCTCTCTCAAAATTATCAACAATTTTTCTCAAAGCATTCCTAAATTTCATGCTGGGTTTAACCAGTGCAAATTGAAATTTGGTAGCTAAAATTAAACTCAAAATTTTGCCAAAATTCATATCATATTATTTTTCTTTAAAAAAATTGGTCAAGAGACCTCTATAGCACACGTCCCACTGTCTATAATAATAATAATAATTGTTTATTCCAATTTTCTGAGAAAATTAAAGTAAAGTGACAAGTATTTTAAAATAAAATTCTGTTGGAGGTGACAAAATTAAACAATAATTATATATTTTTATTGTAAATCTTTCTGAAACATTGTTGCCGATACCCAAAGAATTTTTTTTACTCGGTCATGCGTGTGCTGCCATTTAACAGATATTTTATTTTCAGCATGTCATTACATTTTCACAAGTTAAGTAGGGGCACACACACACACCTAAAAAAAATTGGAATTATTTTTTTGATTTTTTATTTCTTCTGTGCATATCCCTATCATCATCCATAAGTCCTTGTTTCATTTTTTGGCCCAATTCGCATTCAGCCATGACAAGCAACTTGTTTGAGAGAGTAGTCGTGTGAGCCTTATCAAAAATATATTTGATAATCTCTATTTTGAAAGCACAGATTTTTTTATTTCAATTTACAATACACAAAAAATCATTATGAGAATTTGGCTTGGATGGAACACGTACGGAGAGAGCGACAAAGCAGGTGTACGTGATGTCATTAAAAAACATTTAAATTCTGAAAAACGTACTTTTTTTAAAATTTTCCTCCATATCCCTTCACATATATCATTGTTATCCATGCGTAAAAATTGAAAAAATAACGTAAAGCGTTTCAGCGTTTCAGCGTTTCAGCGTCCTCCTCCTCCCCTTCTCCACGCTGCATTGAACCCTTTCAAAATTTTTGCGACGACGATGTGGTATGATGGTAGCATGTAGTCGCACGTGCTCTTTCAGCAGCACCGTTTTATTTTTTTGTTCTCAAAATAGTGTTGGAATTTTTTTTATTGAAAAAAAAGAATATTCGAAAGTTTTGTGCAAGCAAAGTTGTATGTGAATTGTGAATACCTAGGTATATTTATTTATTGTGAGTGACGTACTCTGAAGAATCGATTTTGTACGCATGCTCATTGCACTTTCCATTTCACTTTTATATTTTTTTAGAAAAAAAGTCAAGTAAGGTAATCATGACATCAAGTAAAGTAGGTATAACGGTACAAATGCTATGCATTATCATGGCTACATGGTTTATTATAAATCCATAGCATTATATACCAGCATATTATATTTATATATTTAGGAGAGATTAAAAAACAGGGTTCAATAGTTTTTATTAAAAAAATTTAAAAAATAAAGTGGAAATTGATTTCAAATTTTAAATAGAAAATGAAAATGACAAGGCACATAGGTAATTGGAGACTATGCTGTTTTGTTTTTTCGATGGTGGAGGAAATCCTGAAACGATTTTCCTTTTTAAAGTGCCTACCAATTTCTTGTTTCATTACACACGAGTCGCACAACTCTTGTAATTTTTTTAAGGTATCTATTTATAAGAAATAAGCAATGGCACAAATAACATTTGGATTCCAATATTCCAAGGTAGCAGGGCTTGAATGGAGGAGAAATGGAAACGGAAAACCGGAAATGAGGCATGTCAGTAAAATTTAAAACTGTATAAAGCCCACCTGCCTATTTATAAAGCCGTCTAGACAACAGCAGGTAATTAGGAATAGGTAAATGGTGTTACAAAGTACGCTAAAAATCATCAGAAAGTCCATTAAAAAATGGGTATAAAACTGAGAATTTTAAATATATTTGACGAGTTATCGCATATATTTTATTGCCCAAATAAACTGTCAAAGGTTTTAAAAATAAAACTTGATTCTGTAATCCCATATTTTACCAAATACCATTTTGAGCTCATAATCAAAATATTCTTAAGTGCCTATCTACCTGCATGGCTCTCAGGTAAAGTCCTTAATTTTTTTGAGCTAATGAGGTTGTTGCAAGTTGAGATGTATTTACCCATAGAGCTTAGTTTGGTTCAAAATAGGACCATGAAATTGGCCATTTGTCACAGTGGCATATGGAATGGATGTCATTCTCACACTCGCAAAGTATGCATCATCCCACACCACCACACACCATCAATATAATTTCATGATAGACTTGATGATGAAAATGTCACCACCACACGCCACACACGTCGCATCATATAATCAGCATTGACTTGTAGCTCGTTACCCCAAAACATGGTAATAATAGTCCTCTAGTCAAAGTTTTACAGCTTCATTCCTCTATTGTGGCCTGACTTGGCCTGGCCACCAAACCACTGCCATCACCGTCATCATTAAATTTATATGCACTTGCAAATTCACAAATTAAACTGTCAACGAATGATGATAATGATGATTGCAAATAGACTTGACATGTGTTACCGTTCTCATTGCCGAATCGATGCATGCTTGTCATCATTTTCTGTAGGACTACAAGTATTATATATCTGCAACTCCCAGAAAACCGCATTCCCACACCCACGACGATGCGTTTTTCATGGAATTCACAAAAAAAAAATAAAGCTAAATGACAAAATGACATATTCCCTTCAATATATACCGTAGTCACATATTCTGAAGAAAAAATACATGCAATTTGCGGAAATTTTCGAGGTGAAACATTTCTCATCAGTTGATGATGTGTTGCATGTGTTCTCAACCATTGCTATTTGCTAATGATGCTCAGATCACATGGAAGGTGTGGAGTGTGGGTGTAGCCGAGACTAAACAAAAAATTACGGCAATTGTCATCATTGAAGTTCAACAATGGCAGTTTTGATCTGCCATCATGACATAATGACACAAAACACACAAAAAATAGGTAGCGTCGTTAGTTACGCCAGCAGATCAGGGAAAAAAGATTTGTTCAACTTTTGCAAGGATTTATTAATTTGCAAGAGGCGGGCGCATATGATTCTTCCAATTTCCTGTTTTTTCTCGCTTGATTGCATTTCAATTCAGGTCGCAAGGCGGAATTTTTAAAGGATTTTCGAATTCTCGACAGAACGAATCCAAGCGGAATTGCGCAATTGCTACATCGACAGCACCCATTTTTTTCTCTGTTTTGAAAATTACATGACTTTATTTTCTTTATTTTTTGACAGGCACAATTCCTGCCACTTCTTGCCACAGTAGCCTCAGCATTCCTGTTCGCCGGCTCCGTCCGAAGTAGCCCCTCACCCCCATCAGTGCACTCCACCTCCAGAGCCCCCGAACTGCCACAGTATTACTCCACAAGTTCTCAGAGGCCATCCTCATCTTCCTCCCCCTATCCCCCTTCCGCTTCCTCCCTAGCCCCCACATCTCCCGTCTACACAGCGCAAAGAATACGTCCCAACAGCTACCCCGACAGCGCCGAGTATGACGATCCTTATCCTTCTTCTGCCCACCTGGACACGGCGAGAACAACCTCAGGGGTGGCGCGGGGAGAGGAGGGAAATGCTCCAGAAAATACTGGATTTGTAGAGCCGATTGACTTCAGTAGTTTACTGAAGGATGTGGGCAGTTCTCCCAAGGGGGTGGGGCTCGACATTGGGGCGAGCAATAGTAACCCGCTGTTTGCGAGTGAGTCGAAGGATACCTTCCAGGGATTCTTTGGGTCGTCAAAGAATCCTTTCGAGGAGCTGAGTAGACTTAACACTGCTTCGTCAGATCACGTAAGAAAACAAATAATAATAATAATTTTTCGCGGGAAATTTTGAAATCCGATGTGTTGACGAAATCCTATTTCTTGGCGATTTTTCTCTCCAGAACTCCAGACGCCAAAACAGTAACGGTGAAGAAGACAATTCAGGCTTTGTTGATCCCAACGTGCAGTTCCGCAGCCTTTTTGACTCCGCAGGACCCTCCGCATCTTCGACGGGATTCAGACCTCAAGACTTTCTAGGCTCTAAGGTAAACCTTCATTTTTACTCCATAATATGCACACACGCACCTTAGTCAGTCTGTCTTTGATGTTTGGTTAGTAGGTTAATTTAACATGTAAGAACAAGAAGTGGCTAGCAACTCCGCAGGACATAATTTTTGGGTAATGCAGAGGACGTGAAAAATAAGCTTGTAAATACGAAAATTCAAGTTCGTATGATTTTAATGTATATCTTCTGTGTTTTTTCAGTAAAAAATAATATAACTTCGAATAATTTTGAAATACAGTTGGAAATCAATCTGTAGCGTTTTGTAATTGGTAGATGACCTTAAAAATTTACATGAAATATTTGAAATGTTCCTACGGCTCTAGTTTAGTACGAGTTAGTTTATCTTCTATTAATTTTCGAGTTCAACTGAATGTTTTTCTCTTAAAAAACTTCCTTCAAAACTGACAATGCGCAATAAACATTTTTTCATTCCTTTTTTTGCCTGATATCGGAAAAAAATTTACAAACTTAACAGTTTTTTTGCCAGATGGAAAATATTACAAACATAATAATCCAAACTCTTTAAACTATAAAAAGTAATATATTGAATCATCAAAAAGTACTCAATTGTTTTACAAGGATTTAAACCAAAATACTTTTAATAAATTAACCAATATCCTTTAAAAAAGCAAATCCAGATTTAATAAAACTGTAGGCGCCAACAGCGATCCCCATAAGTCAACATTTGTTGTTTTGTAGTCATCCGAAGAATCTGACGATGGTGGATACGCAGAATCTGACCATGGGTCTGGAGCATCAGAGGATTGTGACCACGGGTCTGGAGCGTCTGATGTCTCTGTCCACGGATCTGGAACATCGGTCGGCCACGGGTTTATGTCAGGTGAAGATGCAGATGTGGGGAGGGCCTCTACCAATGATAGTGCTTCCGTGCATGGAGGATTCGGCTCGGTTGACATGCAACAAAAGCATTCGCCCACCGAGTTGATTGATGCCGAGCTGTAGTCGACAAGCCTGGAATCGTCATTGTCTAAATTTTGATTTGCGATGGCGTCACAGACATCTGATTTGCATAGGCTGGCATCTGACAATAAATCACGTACGTATTTCCCACGTCGGAAGTTTCCCCAGTTTTCCTGCACGTGTGAAGAAGCCTGAAAAAATAGATTGTATTGGAACAAGGGGATTAGTTAATTATTAGTTTAAATTAGTTAGTTGTGCCCTGCTTCACATGCAAGCCCAAACAGCAATGAAACAAGTTATTTATAATTTTTTTTAAAATCCTTACTTCAATTACGACATGCGCATCAGGAGGGAAACTGCATTGAACCAGAGGAAAATAAGCGACTTCAATTAGGAGTGTAATTATCATTTGTAATTGCATTTTGAGAACTACACAAAGTAAATAAATAAACGTTTAAATAAAAAGTTAAGTTTAGGCAAAAAAAATTATCTCAGTTAATAGAGGTGGATATAGCTTTACTTCCACAGTATACAGGAGGAAAACAACAAGAAATTCTTAAATAAAAAATATAGGTCTTTCTGCAATGCCTTATAAAATAGAAGTGATCACAACCACAGCAAAACATGGACAGTTATATGTACACTGAAACAATATTTTGTTTTAATCCTGAATGTAAAAATCTTTACAGCAACTTTACATACAAAATTGTAAAAAAAAACCAGGTACATAAGTAAGCACCAATATACCACAGGAATACAATCCTCCATTTACGCATTTACTTTAAGCCTACCTAAAAATTACACAATGTTCACGGAACCTATGTCTTCATCCCAAATGTAATATATCAGTGTACCTTGCTTTACTTACCTTACCTGTCATTTAAAACAAACGAAAAGGCACAAGGGGGCTGGCTGGGCTTGATATCATTAAATATTTATAAAATATAAAACAGGATAATAGAAAGTATACATTATTTCTAAGAAAAAGGCATTCAAGGGATTTATGGGATTTTACATGGAATGAGAATGCTCTAATAGTTACATTTGAAAAATAATATTTACAGAGTGCTAGTCCCTAAAGTCGTGAAAAGTATTTTGTTTATGTTTTTTAAAGCGAATCGAAAGAGTTTCATGGGAATTTCTGCTTTGAAAACTCATATCATGACTTTTTTTACAGACAAATCGAAAAATTTATTGACAATTACTTTTACAAATTGTAAGTGCTAAATTCGCAATTGAAGCTCCCAGCACACAGAATATTAAAGGATAAAACTATGCGAATAAAATTACATTTCCAATATGGGCTTAAGCTCATGCTGCTGCCAGCAATCTTACTGTTTTCAATGATTATTTTACTGTGCACAACAGTATTATTTCAAGATAAGCGGAAGGAACTAACAAAACCTGAAATCATTATTTTACTGTGGACTCCCCGCTACGGTATTAGCGGTCCTGAGCTAGTCTCCTCCTTTCTTATCTGGGGACGTGACAACAATGAGCCTACTTGTAGATACAACGACCCGGGTATTATTACCGTAACCACGAATAGATCTCTTCTGGAGTCAGCTTCTGCCGTCCTATTTCACGGTCTTCCAGGTGACTTGATAAGGTATTTAGAGAAAATTGTTTTTTTTTTGCGATTGACCCTTGACGGTTATCATTATTAACGGGCATTTAAAAGTATACATAATATTTATACAATCTATTTTTTATAGAAATGATATGCCCGATGTACGCGATGAAAATCAGCTTTGGGTTCTGTACATGTTGGAACCTCCCCATTTTACTCCAAATTTTAGCGAGTTTAATGGACTTTTCAACTTGACTTGGAGTTATCGCAGAGATTCCGACATTTGGTCACCTTACGGATTGGCGGTTCCAAGAGAAACTCCATTGGAGATTGACACACACAAGTAATATCGTTGTGAATTATACAGAAAAATTATTTAAATTTTTAACATTCCACAATTTTGTAATGATATGTTATATATTTTTCAGAGTTCTTGAGAGAAAATCTTCGAAACGATTAATATTCGCAGTGATTTCGAAATGCAAGACCCCATCAGGGAGAGAACAGGTCATCAGCCTTCTTCAAAAGAAGCTAAACGGGACTAATATTGACGTGTACGGCGACTGTGGAATAAAAGCTTGTGGCAAATTTGAGAACAGCGACAACTGCAACTATCGCAAATTTTGGACTGACTTGGGACAAAAGTACAAATTCTACTTCGCCGCGGAAAACTCCCTGTGTCGAGACTACATCACGGAAAAGTTTTGGCAGGGTTTGGAACTCGATGCGATACCGTTGGTATTTGGAGGTGGGACTTATGTTGTGGAAGCTCCTCTACACTCTTACATTGACGTTGGGGCTTTCCCGACGATAGACAAATTGGTTGAGTATTTGATATACTTGGACAGGCATGATGCTGCTTACTTGGAGTACTTTAAATGGAAAAGGGATTTTTATGTTAAGAAAACGGAGGGATGGACTGGATGGTGTAAGCTTTGTAAAATGCTGCTAGAGCAGAAGAACGATGGACGGAACGAGGGAGATGGTTCGAAGGGGAAATTTACTTATGATAATATTCAGAATTGGTGGAACGGGGATGGAGTATGTGAAATTTCGAAACTTCTTGAGCTCCAAAATTTTGAGTAAATTAAAAAAGGTTTTCTTCTGTTATAAAACAATAATAGTAAACATGCTCTCGTTAATGATTTTTGTTAAAATGCTAGTTTTAAATATAGTTTTAGTTTTCAAATGTGTATAAATTTTAATTGATGCATCCAAAAAGTAATAAAATAATCAATATAAGATGCATTATAAAATGCTTATTGTAGAACATTGTTTTTAAGATTTACAAAGTTTGAAATAAACTAGCTAACAAACTTTTACAAGGTTTATCGAGTGGTCGACATTGTAACTTTATTTATTTATTTTTCCGAGATAAGTCACGGATTACAGTATCTGGCGCAGAGAAAGCCTTTATAATATTATATGATATAACTTATAACTGTATAATATTATGTATAGCTTTAAACATACATACTGATACATATTATATGCAACTGCACATTATGTTTGTATGAGTAGAGCTTACTTAGATTTAATTTAATAATAACTTAACAACATTCATCTTATGAGCTTTTAGACTTGCAAATATATAATTATAAATATTTGAGCGTTATTCACCCGAATTTGATAAAGTTAAGTTTACCAATTTCTTTATTTCCTTAATAGAGATAAGAATCACAAATTGTTTTAACTCTAAGCTTACCGTGATTTAAAATATTTTTTAGAAAACTAAAATAAATGTTCAACTCCACGAAATCCGGTTTGTCTTAAGCGTATATAGTTTTAGCCACACAACCAGCGCAGCGCATGAGTTTTATTGAACCGATCACTATAGAATATACCTATTCCTAATAAATAAACTAGTGAAACATTTCAAAGGACGTTCACGCATCACTATGAATCTTTAACGCATCGGCTAAAACATTTACAGTCACCAACTCCATTTTTCCTGTAGAATTTCCATTTCCAGAATCTCACATTTTTCACCATTAAGTTAACATGCCTATATGTAAAGTTATCAATAAACTCGGAGTTTTCCACTGCAAATAAAACAATTGATACTACTAACATTCCAGCACAGAAAGCAAAAACTGGAAGCAGTTTTTGAAACGTAATCCTATCGTCTTGAAAGAATGGCGTTTTACCTTCATCTTGCGTAACATTTGATTGTACCACCGACGTTAAATAAACCCAGTCGGCCATCTTACGCCAGTGTTCGTTAAGGCCTGCTTCTTCCAATTTACGAAGAGACTCCATCATCCAATGTCTGTTTATCGTATAGATTTTCCAGAAAACGGTATGGCTACCTAATGGTTGCAAAATATGATAGCATTTCGATGGTAGCAGTCTACTTTCAGATGAAATCCTTTTCTCGGTTTGTTTCTTAATAACAGTAAAGACTTTCGAGGTTACAACGCACATAACTTTGTGATTATACTTTTCATAACTTGTTAAAGGAAATAGCCCATCCGCCGTCACAAAACTTTGGTTAATGTACCTGAGAATACCAAGCCTGCGAAAATCTGGAGCAAAGGTGTCATAAAAAGATGACTTGTAGCGCTTTTGTTGCCAAATGAATTTAAAGCCTCTATTCAGCGCATCCTCGATAGTTGCAAACGTGACAGGAGCTTTCGGAACTACCACCAGACTTGTGATGGAATTCTCGTACAAAACGCTGGCGAAAGCACCCAAAACACTGACAACAACAAAAAGCCATTTCTGCTCGTCAATTGGAGACAAGCGGAGCAAAAAGGACACTGAAACGCGACACATTACAGGTAGCATTGTCATTCTTACAGGATTATAATATCTGTAAGCAGCTAGTGTTGCGGAGACCATAATCGTAAAAATGAATATCCAGGTTTTTAGCTCAAACGCCTCAACCTCAATCCAAACAAAAATAGATTGAGAAAATACGGGAGGCACTTTTACTGGCTGACAATAAAATAAATATTCATAGTTGATTTGATTTGGTGCTAGCGCCGTTTT
>JAQIWO010001516.1:0-10092 GCA_034695405.1 Entomobrya muscorum
TAAATTTTCAAAACCTGCCTTGCAGTATGACTGGCAAAACAGGAAATGTATTTAATTTCTTTGCTAAAAACGATAAAATAATAGTCCTTACTCCGTACCCTATGGAAGACGAGTCAATGAATAGTGAGGATAGCAAGAGGCAAAAACGTTGCCCCCATTTAGAAGCGTTTATCGACTTTTATTCTGTTTTGCTGGTTATTCCTTTCGAAGTTAAATTTGATAATGATTCAAGCCAGTATGTAGTGACCTCATCCAAACTTAGAAAAGTATACGAATTATAGATTAAAAATTTAACTATTTAAAGGGATTGAATTTTTGTTTCAAAAAAATGAAGATAAATTTACGAAATTTATTTGTTGGTGCTACTAGGCTGTCACATGGACTATTCAAGGAGTAAATATAGTCATCGTTTTCATTTTCTTACATAGATCAATCGGTTCTTTTCTTAGCATTCAAAGGGATATCAGTAGCGTATTCTATGCGGCCAGCAATGTCTTCGGAGTCATGGCTCTGCTTTCCATCTTAAAAATATTTCACATGGAGTCTTCACAAGTTCTAAGTTTGATGAGTCAATGTAGCGTTTATATGGACTCCCACGCAGTGAAGAGATCTCGGCATCTGGTACAAGTCACTTTTTTAATTAAAATAGAGTAAACAATATTCAAGTTTAGTTTTAATATGTTAAACTGAATGTGGAACATGTTACGTTTGTAGATTTTCTTAGTCTGTCTGATTATCACAACTACTTGCATTTGTCATGAAACCTTATCAACAAATGGGGCCGTGAATATGAGCTACATTTACAAATATTTCTCAGGAATGTTTTCACCATTTTTTGAATGGATTGGGTGGTCATCTCTTATTACGATGAGAGGCATAACGTCACCTGCTTTCTTCTACCATGTAGGATTGGCAATAATGTGCTACAACCTAGTTTTGAGAAATCTTTTTTTAACATCCATGTTCACAATTGCTATGGTAATGAATAATGTGGCAAATCGGGATTTCATTTGCAACGTTGAAAAAAGTTATATGTCTACGTTGACGGTAAGTATATTTCATGTTAACCGGAAAATCAAAGGGCTCAGGTGATGATCTTTTCCACTTTTATATAGGTGATAAGAGAGTATGGGAAATTAAAAAATACAACAATTTTTGCCATGTCCTTATTCGGCAATTTTACGTTATTCTATTATGTTTGCACTCTTGCCTTCTTCGCGGAGCTACCACAAATCGTCTTAGGAAATGATTCGCCTGGCGTATCTGTTAGGATTGCTTTATTTAGCTACATGAGTATAATAACTGTGGACATGTATCAGGCTGCCAAGTTTAATGCAATGGTAATTTGAGATACAAAACAACAACAATTAAATGATAGTTGAATCATATTTGAAATTTAGTTTGGTAAACTGATGAAATGCATTTGAAACAATATGCTATTAACATGTAGGTAATTACTAAGAATCTCCATGTATGGATTTCTAAAAAAAATCTGAAATCTATGAAAAAATCTGGATTTAATTTTTAACTTTTTTTAATGTCAACAAGGTGGATAGCTGTTTGCGAAAATTTATTTCCTATCATCATTTCCAAGATGATTCCGACTTGGATTGGAAACATCAAATGCAGCTAATTGCTCTGTCACAGGAAATTGACAAGGAACCCATTGGAATTGGCTGTTACTTTTTTACAATCACAAAATCCTTTATTGGTTCTGTTAGTGGCATTAGTACAAATGGTAAAAGTATTAGTGTTGTTGTATTATTGTAATTATTATATTATTTATGTTTATCTTTTGCAGACGATTGGTCTTGTAATCACGTACAGCTTGATCGTTTTTCAAATGTCTAACGAGAAAGAAGGAGTAATGCTTTGGTCGTAATGTAATTTTGAATGGATTGGGAACAACAGAACTGACATATTATATGAGTCTTAAAGTTTAGCATTGTCAATTGTAGTCAAAACATTCATATAGTTAAGACATAATGTTATCTATAAAAATACAATCAATCACATGAATCCATGCTAAATCCAGCCAGTAGGATTATATTTTAAAATGCCTAAATTATTGCAAATAAATTATAACTTCTTGAAATGAGGTTTTAAGATGCTCTCACATTGCCCATGTCTCCATTTCGTTACTAAAACAAAAGTAAGTTCACTGAAATATGTACCATATTTTTTTCTTTCATTGGCAGTTGCAACCTCTCAGCATACGTTCATCATAAAATACGTGTTGTTATTGGCATAATCTTTGGTCCTTAATTTAATTCATCTAAGAACAGGTGAGCTTTCAAACTAGAAATTGTAAACATTGCTAATGATCCCATCCAAAATTTAATATTTTATTGTTATTTTAAGCTTTGCTATAGAAAACCAATGCCTCTTTGTCAATTAACTTACTTATATTAGTTTCAGGCTTCACGTTAATACGCAAGTAAAAGTTTTTATTTTTGAACGAAAGTATTAAAATACAAAGATTAGCGTCTTGCGCCAGACATGTCGAAAAGCAAAATCATAGTCATAAGATCCCTTAATATATTATCAAAGACGTGTCTAGCAAATACTCTTCCCAACGGAAAAAGGTTTCCGTACGAGCACTTGATATGCCGCAAAGAAACTGCGATTTTCGAATTTATTTTGCTAGCTAAGCTTTTTTGTTTAAAATGCTCTATTTTAAATCTGGATACAATATAACTTGGAAGTTTCTGAATTTCGTCACATATTGCACATACAAAAGATAAAAATAAAAAGCTAGAGAGCATGTTGATAAATGCAAAGCTTGCGTAAAATATATAGACAGTATAGTTGATCTTATTCCAACCTTGAAAACAAATCCAAAAACTCTGAATAAACAGATAATAATAAATTGTCAAAGTTATCAGCCAAAATACTTGAACACCTGTTTCAATTTCTCTGCTAATTATAAAGAAATGATTATAATATTGTAAAAGGTCTGGACTGCTACACACTCGAGTGAATAGCGCCGTAACCAAGTTTTTAATTGAAAGTGTAGCAACCCACCCACTTAAAAGTGTCAAAGTTATGGTTCTTGTGGTTTCTAAAAATCCAATTAGCAGAACGAAAAAGCGAATTAATATAAGGAGCATAACTGTCAACCTGTTACGATAAATAGGATCGGTAGCGATATCTTCTAAAACCCAGTACGGTCCATCAAGGTCCCAGACCAAACACGCAAATAGCATAAGGTAGGGAAGAAATGTTAAACCAGAACACAAGAAGCCAATTAAATCATGACTAGTCATCGGTTTTATCTCCCTCAGAAGTTCTGGTTGGTAGTCTAAAGCAATCATTTTCTTAATTCAGTACAAATTTAACGGTTTGGCTATGTAAAAATAATAATAATTGTCATTTGTCTTACTTTTGTAAACTTCCTTCTCTAAAATGAAAAACCTGTTAACTGCAGATACAGAGCCACGTTTTCGGGTTAAGTAGATTCCATATGCACTTGCCAATGTTGCACTAAATGCACAGAAGCCTGTCATTAGAATGGAAAAATGAAGTTTTCCAAAGTCAGGTCGATGAAGCAATGATTGTGTGACCAAAGTGTAAACACAAGTCAGCCAAAGACAAAGAACGAATAAGTTTCCAATAGACCAACATTTCCATTTGCGTGGTTCAGGGTTGGTAGACAGTGTTTTTAGCTCTGTGTCCCACTTTACAGGGATTTCATACATATAACTGTAGCAATTGTGTAGCCATTTAAAGGCTCTCTCCTGATGAGTATTTAACATTTTGTTGATTTGTTTACTGCTGGATTATTTTTCAACAATTTATCTATCTTGCCTAGCCTTCAGAAGTTTAACATTCATAGTGTTTGGTATAACGTTTTTTGTGAAAGATTTTAAATATGAGAGTAGCGAAATTGTCATTTTATAAAATACCAATGTATTCGATTATAAGTAGGAAACAAGTATATTTCAGTCTGCCTGACTAAGAACAAAAACAACCATTCGCAGAGATAAGAAACTCTCATTTTATATGTAGTCCAAGGCATTAGAGGTTCAGCATTTGTTCAATGATCATTAACTATTGTTAAATTCTATAGGCAACTGTCGAAGGAGGAAAACCGTTTTCATAACTCATTTCAACTGGAGGTTCAATATTGAAGCATGGTTTCCTTGAACTAAGCAGCAGCTACTAATGTTATTGCTGAGCTTTTTATTTAAAATATTATAATCACTTTTTTACAGCTTATCCCTCGAACAATTTGCTGAAAAAATTATTTCCCCATAATAATTGCAAAAGTTTAAAAACTCAACTGGGCTTTAATATACCCTTTATCGTCTTTAATCACTTTAAGTATTTGCTGGCTTCCGGTTAACCTTCTACTTAGAACCCTTTGAATATCTTCAATTTAAGTTATGAAATGTAAGTATTGCTAATGTAAGCAAAAGGCTTCACTACCACTTCCACTGGTCAATGCCACTTCCTCGAATCCGGTTGATGCTAATATCACATTTGGTAAAAAGAAAATTGCAGGAGCAATTGATGGATGCAAATTATTATGTTAGTAATATACTTATCTACGATAAATGTCCGGCGTATAAACCGATTTGCTTTAAAATCGTGAATGTATTTCCAGTCATGATTTATAAAATTTGTTACTCAAATTGTGGCGAATCCATCAAAAATTTGATTTTTATTAAGTGGAAATATGAGGATTTCTAAAAATCCCAAATATTTTTATTGGTTTTAATTTTTATAGAACTGCTCTCAATGTTTTGTTCATATTGTAATATACCACCTACAAGTATCTTAAGTCGGTAAATAATTTTGCATGACTTAACACTCACCTTGCCGCGCGTTAAATGATATAACTTGTAATTTTGATTAATGTTAAACCAAATGCATATGTTTAGGAAATTTTAAAGTAAGAAGTGGCAGGAAATTTTAAAAGGCCAAACACGAACCATGAAATATCCCGGAAAAATCACGGTTCTATGACTGTCAGGCCAATAAATGTAGGGGCTAATTTTTATACACTTCCCGTATCATTAAAATATAGTTAGAATGAGGATATGCCAAACCCCAATTCCATTGCTCAAGGGATTTTGAAATTCAGAAACAGTAGCAACTCCTAAAAGGCAATGCATTGACCAGTTGCCTGACCTCATAATATCCATTTTCTCCATACAAACTTTCAAGGCTTTCATGTTCCTCGTGTCAGTAAGGCCAAAGTATTATTTAGTGCATTTTGTATAGTATTTATAAATGTAGTAATGAGTTTGCCTGATTATTCGAAATAAACATTTGATCCATTCGGTAACAAGTCAATTTGCTCTCTCGAGCTCATAAACAAAACAAATTTGCCATGTTTAGCAATCGTTTATACAAAATATTGTCAATTATTGACCACATTAGCATTAGACTTGGTTGCTACGGTTTTATTTTGAATTCTGGAAATCAAGCTGTATCTGCTTTGATTAATACTAAAACTCGAAAACGTGTAAAGAATAACACCGTTTTTGCATTAGTATGGCTGATAGCTGCAAGTGCTATTGTATTACGCGACACATTTTATTGTAAAGATTTCCAAATATTGGTGTTCCACTTTCTTGGTTGCATCATAGCTTTTATACTTGCTACCTTATTTACAATAACCCACTTGTCACCAAAGCAAATCAACCTAATTGGAAGTGGATGCATAAACTTTAGTCGATTTATTCATGGTGAGTATTTTCCAATGTAGTTTTCTCCCTTTCGAGCTTGCAATTCATGTAATAATTCCTAAACTAATTTACTAATCTACACTATTTTCATTTACAGAAAAGTATATGCCCAACTTCAATCCAAATAATAATTTTCAGAGCTTATTATTAAATATGATGGTTTTGTGCATATTTGGTTTTAACCAAATGTTGGCGGCCCTTGGATCGCTTTACTGTTTTTATGACCCTCGAGCATCCCTATTTCTAGGGCAGTTGATTCCCTTAAAGTATTACAGTTTCATACCTACTGGTATTTTGATAGCATCATTTCATAGTTACATGTTTGTAATTTTTGCTTTTAGTGCTGCCGCAGTAGGAAATGCTGCAGTAATATACGCTTATTTACTTGTAGTATTTTTTACAAAAGAATTGAAGTTAAATTCTAAGCAAAAATATAAAACTGATAATTGCTTACGTCAGCCTAGCAATTTATGCCACTGTTTTAGATGTTTTCAGCTACTAATTAACGAGCATGCTATGACATTTGTTGGTCCATTTGTATTTGTACTTCATACACTTTATAATATATTTCCGGTAATTTGTAATTATGTTATCGTTCGCTATCATTCTAAATTAGAGTGGATGCTAAAATGGGAAATTGTGACCTTTGGGTTGGGAGGATTCACATTTTGGCTATTTACGCTGCAAGTGGGCAAATACTTGTTTGTCAGGGGAAATCGCATATTTGTGTCTTGGAAGAAGCATGATTGGAAAGAAGACAGAAGGCATATGAACAAGTTTTTAAGAAGCTGCAGGCCTATTTTGATTCGCCATGGAAACGTATTTGTTATTGGAAGGATGACACAATTAAATTATGTGAGAAGTGTAATGAAATATACTTGTAAGGCTTTGTTGGTACATCGTCAATAAAATAAATTTAATCTAAGTTAGCAAATTTCCGCAAATGTACACAAAACCAAAATGTAATTTTGCGATATCAACGAAAGAAACTTTTGCATTTTCAATTTAATTTCCGTCAGCTATAAACCAAAATTAAAATTTTGTTGACAAAACATGAAACATATGCTCACATTATGGTTTTCTGTCTGCCGCTACTTCTTTTTTAAAACAACTTACATACTTCATCGTATCATTGTCGATACCATTAATTTTATGATTATTAAAGAAACGCACCAGGAACATTTTCTTGTATCATTACTTCCAGGTAATCAGTGTTTCGCTATAAGTGCCCTCATTCTTATGAAATGTGAATGCATACATTTGTCATGTGTTTTGCCATATAGTAAGCCTTTCAAAATAAAGCTATTTACAATTTTTGATAAAAATCAGTTGAAATTAATTCACTGAAACGTTTTTATGTGAATTGACGAAGGGATGAGTTGTGCAAAAATATTATAAATTCACTATTTTAAATCGTTTGCTTAATTAATATTTTTATTAGTACAATTATTACATACCTAACCAATATTAAATAGTTGTTAATGTATTTTGACAGATTAAAATGTGTTAAGTATGATACAAGCACTAATATAAACTAATCGTAAACTAAGCACAGTTGTTTGTGTAAATAAAACGAGTATGGTCTTTCTTCAATACCAAGGTATATCTTTTTTATAAATGATTGTGAAATAAGTTTTAAGCAAAAAAGGTTTTAAATACGGTATGCCTATAAAAATAAGTCAAATCTTAAAATTAAAGTTAAGTTATAATCGTATCTTAAAACATTCAAATATGCGAAAAAATAAACGTGCTTGCAATTCTTAGGAATGAATTTATCATAAAATTGCATGTTTCATCAGTTAATTTTCGCATTTTAAAAACGTCTCTAGCTTACAAATCTAGTCTCTTTTTATATGTGATTTTCTCTAATAACGTTGATTTTTACAAAATTAAATTACACCTTTCCAAAACTATCATATTTACAAGTTATTACTTTATACTCAATGTATTTTAAAATGTTACATTGATCGCCAACACGATTAATCACTTCTGCCATACCTAGAGTGCTCAGATCTCTGAAACCAAAATAAAGGACATTTTGGCAAAAAACTTTTATTCCGAAATTCACGTCTTTTTTGCCCCCATATTGTCCCATATTACATTGCATTAACAATTTAATAAGGAAATTTCGACTATGAAATTCAATTTAAGCACTCAAGAAACAAAACGGCTCGGCGTCTTTCTTTTTAAGAAGTAAAATGTTTTTAAATAATGTTATAAGAGTTTTCTCAATTTAATTTAATAGAAAATCACAACATTTAAACTTCGAAAACGTTTCTAATATTGAGCAAAATTTGAAAGTGTGCAAAAAGCAGGCACAGAGCAGCACAGTGTCTACATCTTTGAATGGACAGAACGTAGCTTTAAAAGAGAGGATAAGTCCAGTTTGAAAAGAATGTATGCATACGGGACTTTTTGGAGGTTTTGTTATTTATTGGAATTAATGCTGCAATCTGATCGTAATAAATCACGCATTTAAAGAATACGCTGAATAGTACTCTTTACAAAATTAAAGTAGTTATATTGTAACGAAACTCACACTTATAGATTTTCTCAGCTAAATTGTTGGGGTCATACAGGGTAGTTTTGTTCGAGGAAGTCCTACTTTTAGTATTCATATTAACCTAAGTAATACAGAGCAATCGAAACTCTTTATTACAAACTAGATTCCCGTGATAGCTAGTAAGAGACATTTAATTGTCAGAATATCTCAAAAAACTTAATCTAGCAGCTATTTGAATGTTTGTTAGTAAAAGATGCGAGCGAAGCTAGCTAAATTTTTGAAAAATCATAGTGTCGAGGCATAAAAGTACCTGAAAAACTTCCGTAAAAGTACTTTTTCGTAATTAAAATTTTGTAGCTCGTTGATGGACTTTGAAAGAGTTTTTATATTGAAAAAAGATTTATCGGCTTATGAAGCCATTGTCCTCCCCATGGTGGAATGCAAGTGGTGGTGGCACAGACAGTCCACTCAGTCGATCTGATCCGGACATATGCCACTTTCCAAAAGAGAAACTAGAATCATCTCCTCGTCATCAGCAGGAAATTGCATTGACCCAGACAAGTACCATACTAATTCTCAGCAATCCGCGACTGTCATTCCGGACATTGAGCAGCGCCTAGGACAGGTTTTACATGTTTCACGCTTTTCCGTTGTTTCCTGCGAAGGGAGAGAAGCAGTTGAGAAAGTTATAGCATGTGATTCAAGTGGCCCACTACTACATACCTTCACTGGGATCATCAGCAGGCAATCGATGCAAACGCAGAGTCTGATGAGGCGCAGACCTTTTACTTCATGGCACCCACCAGTCTTCAACTCAATATGTAAATACGTTCTCATGTCGGGATCATCACATTTGTCTGCTCACCCGACGCATGGACACCTGTCCTACAGCACTCCTCCACATCCTTGTTTGCCGCCAGAGAGTATGAATACCCGCATAATCCTCAATCCCCACCACCATTAAATATGTGAAAAGTTGAATCAAATGAAGCAATAACGTCGTAATTTGTAATTTTTACTGTTTTTATATTTCTAATCATGAGTTTTAATGAGTAATCGTGTAGCAGTAATCCTTTAATTTCATTTGTTTCTTTCTCTGGTAGTATTCTCCATAGCCTAGAATGACTGGTATCTTTTCAACGTGAATACATTAATGTAGACGTTTTATAATTTTTGGCGTCATAAGTCGCAATCCTCACACAATCAAAACAAAAGTGAAAACGAACGAAACGCTTTTATTTAATTTGCAAGTGCAACAATATGTAACAATTTCCTATAAAAGGTGATCCAATGCCACTTTTAAAAATTTCATAAAATAAATTGAAATGTAAGAAGTATTATTATCGAGAATCAGAACAAATACATTTGTCTGTATTCTTATTCTAAGTAATATATAATTCTTAGTAAACATGTATAAACACAAAGCAATTTTTTATTCTCGGCTATAATGTAAATACACATAATTACCAGAACCATAGAACGTTATAGTTGTTTTTAGACGTACGAAATATATTTTCATGCCCACAAGTGTTTTCCTATGACTTTCAATGCACACGTACCATGGGAAAATTGTGTTTTCCACCTGTCTGAATCTTATCTATCACACTACAAGGGAGTAAAATAATTATACACCGTTCGTCTTGAGGTATTTGCACCATGATTTTTTCAAGCCGAAGTTCATGATAACTAAACTGAATAATAAGGACTAATCGTAAGGGAAACTACTCATTACGGATTATTGATTATTAAGTAGCGTAGCTTGCGGAGCTACTTCTTAAGGATTGTCGAGCCCTCCGTCTGTCCTTCTGTCTGTCCGTCCGTCTGTCGCCAGTTTTTCTCGGAAACTACTGGGCCGATTTTCTTCAAACTTGGTATGCATGTACCTTGGGTCAAGTC
>JAQIWO010001517.1:0-10091 GCA_034695405.1 Entomobrya muscorum
AAGCGTTTGCAGAGCATTTTTGATCTCGACAAACATGAGGGAGTCGATACCCAGCTCTTGGAAATTGGCGTGGTCTTGGATGACATCAGATTCGTCCAGCTTTAAAATGTTTCGTAGAATGAACCGAAGCTTGTCCTTTAGAAGATCCAGTTTCCCCTGCAAATTTTCAGCGTTGTCGTACTGCTGCCAGAACTCATCGGGACGAATGTTTATTGGACCCGCAGACGCACTCATGGCGTTTTTCCAAACCCGCTCGTCAAAATATGAGGACACGTGAGGAAAAAGTTTCGTGAGAATCACAAAGGATTCCACATTTATGACCGCTGTTTGGGTTCTCTGAGCCTTGAGAGCGTATTCCAAACCGGAAATTCCCTGAAGCGTGGAAAAAGGTTTTATGCCTGGCCAATCTAGTTCCGTAGCTATTCCCACTTCCCCCCACTGTCCCCAATTTACGGTTGTTGCAGGTAGCCCAATGGAATGTCTGTAGTGGGCAAACGCATCTTCAAACTGGTTTCCTGCAGCATGATTGCTTTGACCCGGAGAGCCAAAGAGAGCAGCCATGGAAGAAAATAGGACGAAATGTTCCAGTTTTGGATTGTTTTTGGTGAGTTCGTGTAGATTCAGTGTTCCGGTAATCTTGGTGGAAAACGTGCTTGACAGAGTGTCCCAAGTTTGATTCTCAATCAATCCATCTCGGAGGATACCAGCAGCATGCATTACACCTCTCAGCGTCGGACATTTCATTGTCGGGATTTGGGTTTCAATCAAATTCCGACACTGCTCAAATCTAGAGACATCCAACTGGACAGCCTTTACCTGGGAACCATTTTCATCATTTATACGGTCTATTGAAGTTTGTGTTCTTGGGTTTGGTGGATTCCTCCCACCGAGCAGAACATACTTGGCGCCCTGCTTCAGCATCCATTTGCAGACCTCGAATCCAATGCCGCCAAGCCCTCCAGTGATCAGATATGTGCTGGTCGAGTTGAACAAGGGAGTAAAGGTTTCAGCCAAGCCATTATTCTTGCCTTGCTTCACCTCAGGCATGGTGCAAACAACCTTGCCAATGTGCTTAGCCTTCTGCATGAGCTGGAGAGCCTCTCGAATGTGGAGTGCATCAAAACGTGCATGTGGAATTGGAGTTACGACCCTCTGCGCCACCAGCTGATGGACTTTGCTCAAATAGTCCCTTCTCTCTGAGGTGTTCAACGTATCCACGTCAACTATAGAGTATTGCATGTCCGGTCGCAGCCGCATCACCTCTTCCGTTGTCCAAACTGAGAGTTTACTCATTTCCACAAATCGAGCACCGGTAGCGCAAGCCTTCAGGGTCGCCTCTTTGAATCCCTCACTGGTCAGTGAATTAAGAACAATGTCGACACCACGACCATTGGTCACTTCCAGAATTTGGTCGCCGTAGTCAGTGTTCCGGGAATTGAAAATGTGCTGTATTCCCAAGGATTTCAGATAGTTTCTCTTCCGTTTGCTTCCCGCTGTGGCCATAATTGTAGCTCCAAAATGCTTACAAATTTCAATTGCACTCCACCCCACCCCACCAGATGCCGTGTGAATAAGCACGGTGTCGCTAGACGTGATTTTTGCCATTTCAATCAACGAAATGAAAGCTGTGATGACGACGTTCGGAAGTGTGCTAGCTTCACCGAATGTCATGTCGTCTGGTATTGAATGGACATCGTCCTCATGCAATTTCAGATGGCTGGGAAGAGCTTTGGGGTAGAAGTTTATCCCATACACTTTATCTCCTACCTTCCACTTCCTTACCTGTGGACCGACACGCTTGACAACACCGGAAATATCTAATCCCATTTTCTTGTCATTTTTGAAGTAGTCTGACGGTTTTAACACTGCAAACAGGTCTCTAAAGTTGAGTGCCGTCGACATGACTTGAACCTCGATTTCCCCATTTCCAATTACTAAAGGTTGGTCATGTCCGTACTGCAAATCTTCAATCTTTTTCGTTTCCGGTAGGATGAGCTGAAACCTGCCGGCTGAAGGAGGCAGTTTTAAATCGCCTGAGACAGGTTTTATGGGTGCCAAGTTCGGTGTGTAGCGCGTTGTTCCATGGTAAGCCACAAGAGACTCTCGTCCACTATTCCACAGCTCGTAGAATATTTGCATCATTCCCGTTTCCGTCTCATTGTCCCCGATATCGATACAACGGCAGAAGAGGTCACTTCGTTCATTTTGCAGGGACTTGACGAATCCCCAGAGGGTGCTTGTTTGAAAGCTAGTCAAGTCGTTTTCCTCCACGGGGACCACCCCATTAACCAAGACAATGAGCTTGAATCTTGCTCCCAAATTGGTCCCTAGAACTGCTTGCACGAGATGGAGGAATGGCTGGAGAATCTCCTCTTGTCCACCATGCTCCCTTCGCAGTGGCCAGCAATAAGCAATACCCTCCAATGATGATTCGTTGTTCTCAATGTGGTTCATCAGCTCAACAAAGTCTTGTCTCGCTTCACCCCTGAGTGTAAATTTTTGACGACCTCCATTGTCCGTTTTTAGCTGATACTGAGAACCTCTCTTCACCTCGATGACTTTTCTGTTGGTCAACAAGTGCATTTTCTCGAGAATACTTTTCGATGACAAGCTGCCCTCCTCATGAAAAACCAGCCAAGTTTTAGCGTTTTCAGGTGTAGGACGCTCTCTTCCAAGTAAAGTTTCTTGTTCATTCAAATCACCAAAAATTTTGCTGGTCGAGCATATTATCAACGACTGACGCTTATCATTGACGCTAGGAAACGCTTGAAGATTTTCAAAGCCAGCTGACTCCAAGGTTTGAATCCAACCTTCATTGCTCAAAGTGCAATGATTTATTGGTCCATCCAACAAACCAAAAACGGAGGTGGTAACTCTGTTGTCTCGTGTCTGTTGTACCATGTCCAATCTTCCTCCAGGTTTTAACATCATTTTAACGTTGCTCAGGGTTTCCTTCAAACTTTTGCTTTTGTTAATTTCCGACGCCACAATGATATCATAATATGCGGGGGTAAACCCTTGACTGATGGGGTCCTCGTCAATGTTCAGTTCTTTAAAAGTCGTACTCTTCGAGTATTTATCGAGCCTCTTTTTCGATTCCGGAAAGAGTGCAGTGGAGACGTCCGTGTAGGTGTACTCGAACTCCATCTCAGCTCCCAAGAGTTGTTCCAAGTAAATTTCAGAAGTCAAGCCACCAGTTCCTGCACCGATCTCGCAGATTCTGAGAACCATTCTTCCATCGTCATCACCTGCATGATGTTTCTTGCAGTGCGTTAAGCTGGCACTAACCACATCTCTAAGCATATCTGCAGTTCCACACAAGTTTTTATAGTCCACGTCAAACGTGGCTGCTGAAGGAGACTCATCCTTTGACCCTTCCGCAGGAAACAAAATGTTCAAGGCTGACACGCGACCCTGCAAAATGTTACACAGGTTTTCTCCAATCTGAGTCAGGAGTACAGCTGATGGGAAAGCTTTCACCAGATGGACAGTGAAAGTGGGCGAGCGGAGCTCCTCCTCAATTTGTTCAAATGTGGGAGGAATTTTCACAAGTTTCCATGTCTGGACCGCATCACCCCTCAGCAGCAGTATCCCTTCTTCCTCCAGAACACCGAGCATGTAGCCAAACATCTTGGATAATTCCGTAGTAATCTTCAGCTCCTCTCTTAGATCAGCTTCATTGAATTCTGCATTCTCCAGAGATGTCTTAAATCTGCATCCGTATAGACCTCTCAGCATGTTAAGGTAGACCAACTTGTCCAGGTCTTGGAGAAGTGCATTGTGCTCTGGAGGGATCTTGTCATACTTTTCAACAATTTCAATGTGCAACTCCGGAGTGCACCAACTCGTGCTGTTGCATTTCCTCACGTCGTGGTGACTGTGGTGCAAAAAAGGTCCTTGTTGAGGACGCCAAGTCTCCTCCCACATTTCCGGCAGGGTAGAACTCTGTTGTTCCAAGACAGCCTCCAACGTTTTGACGGTTGTGTCAATGACCTCCGCGTCGGACAAAACTGCAAGTGTGGTTCCATCCGAGTCAAGCAGCAAGGCTTGATGCTTGTCTCCCATTAATGTGTCCTCAACGTAGACAAACCTGTCCTCTGAGTCTGACGTGCCATTGGAAAGCCAAACAAACTTGCCGATTCTTATTGGAAGGCTGAGCTTTGTAAAACGAGGGAACTAGGGAACCCTATCGCCTGGAGGATGCCGTCCAAAACAATCGGATGAAGAATAAAGGAACTGGATGATGCCGCCTCAGCGTTGACTGCGGGAAGCTTTAGCTTGCAGAGAAAGGACCCATCCTCGTTTTTCCACATCTTTTCCAGGCTTTTAAACTGAGAAGAAAACTTGAAGCCCAACGTAATGTTTTTTTATACAGTTGCGTCACCGCGTCGGCATCATCTGGTCAGGAAAGGGTCTTCAGAAATTTCTCCTTGTCG
This sequence comes from Entomobrya muscorum, assembly GCA_034695405.1. Classification (NCBI taxonomy): domain Eukaryota; kingdom Metazoa; phylum Arthropoda; class Collembola; order Entomobryomorpha; family Entomobryidae; genus Entomobrya; species Entomobrya muscorum. Next base: position 4,437 of record JAQIWO010001517.1, read on the forward strand.
AAAGGAACCACCAACTCTTCCGGTGTGACAGACATTGAAAATTTTCCCGTCGCATGAGACAACCAACTTGTATCGTCGTAATTGCTCTCCATTCTTTCGAATATGTTGAACGTGAACTAATTTAAATCTACTTGGCTCTCCTTCGAGGAGTCTGCTGTTGTTTGAATTTGAATAGTTTTTGATTCTGCCATTGCGAGAGGCGCCTTGAACACAAGGTTCTCAACTTTCATTGGTCGACTAGGCTTTCCCATGGATTCAGTGGAGCCTTCGACAGTAGCCAGACCTGCAGCAAGAACCATCTCAAGGTAACCAGCGCCTGGAAACACGACGGTCGATCCAACGAGGTGGTCCTTTACCCACTCATTATTTCCAAAATTCAATCCGAATTGGAAAAGCTTTGTCGATGACGCATTCTGGATGACAGAGCCGAGCAGAGGATGAATTGTGGTTCCAGTTGACTGCAGCATTTCCGGCCAGAATTTCTTTCCAATGAATGGATAGTTTGGAAGTCGGACCTTGTTCCGATTGTGAAACTGGTCAAGGCCTGCCCATCGAATATCCAGTCCCTTAATGTACAACTTGGCTACTGATGTCAAGAGTGTTGACCAATCCTCTTCGGTTTTCTTGAGAGAGGGAACGCACAGGAGATCTGCGTCATTGTTCATCATGGTCAGTGCTGAGAGCACGGGCTGGGGTCCAATCTCGATGAAAGTCCGACATCCCAATTCCACGGCCTTTTTGCTGGCATTCAGAAAGTTTACCTTTTTCCGGGTGTGCTCTACCCAATACTCAGCATCGATCAGATCAGAGGTCGCCACATTACCCAGCATTCCAGAGATAAATTGACACTTTTTTTGTCCTTCCAGAGTTTTATTTGTTTCGGCAACGGCTCGATACTGCTCCAACATTGGATCCATGTGTTTAGAATGGAATGCGTGGGTGGCATTTAATACAACGCATTTCATGCCGAGTTCAGAAACAAAATTTAAAGAACTTTTCAATTAAGTCTGAATCCCCAGCAACGACAGTCTGATCATTTGAGTTGATTGCAGCGTAATCCAAAATTTTCTGTTCATTTCCTCCAGCATACTTCTTCATTGCATTGTCAACTTTCTGCTTATCTGATTTGATGACCAACATTTTCCCTCGAGGTAGGTTATCAATCAATCTGCTTCGCTCAGCGACCAGTTTTATAGCGTCTTCAGCAGTCAGGATGCCGGCGCACACGGCAGCCGCAAATTCTCCCAGACTGTGACCCAAAACGACATCCGGTTTGACTCCGCACGACTCCCACAAATTGAGCAGCGCATACTCCACACAAAATATGGATGTCTGGCTGTAAATTGTTCTGCTGATCTTGTTTCCGGAGGAATCCGTGCCACTTTTTGGCGGCTAAAGGACCTTTGTGATGCTAATTCTGTGATTATCCTTGAGAATTTTGTCACAAAAGCCAAAGTGCATCCGAAACACTGGGCTCGTCTCATAAAGTATCATTGCCATTCCTGGAAATTGACTTCCTTGTCCGGTGAAGAGAAAGCCGATTTTTTCAAGATATTCTGCTGAATTCGCCTCTCCTTTCAAATACGTTTTTTGTTGTTGTTCCATCGCACTAACCATATCTTCCTTTGTCTTGGCAATGATGGCAGCCCGAATGGGAAAGTTGGCCCGTCCCGTGTTCGTACTGAATGTAATATCGGCTACAGACTCGTCACTGGACTCCAAAAATTCCCTGTAGCGCTGCAGAAGAATGCCCATCGCCTCTTCTGTCTTTGTAGAAAGCTTCAGCAAATGCAGTGGTCTTTCCATGACGCCATCATCCAATGACAGTACTTTATTAGCAGAGGGTATCTGCGGGGGCTCCTCAATGATGACATGTGCATCCGTTCCCGTAACCCCAAAAGAGCTCACTCCGGCAATCCTCGGCTTTCCTGGAGTCTTCTTCCACTCCATTCGCTCTAGAGAAATGACAGCAGGCACGGCCCCCAAGTCTACTGCAGGATTCAACTTGGAAAATTTAATGTGCGCTGGAATGGTTTCGTGCTTCATGGCCAGAATGACTTTCATGATGCCCGTAATTCCTGAGCATGACTCAGTATGCCCCAAATTTGTCTTCACAGAGCCGATTATCAACGGATCTTTCCTGTTTGGTGAATGGTACGCCTTGGCAATTGCAGCGACCTCCATGGGATCCCCGACTTTCGTTCCGGTTCCATGAGTTTCCAAGTACGAAATTTCTTCCGGGCGTACTCTCGCATCCTTCAGTGCTTCCATCATTGCCAGCGACTCTGAATGAATGGTTGGAGTGCCCATGCTTTTTGATACTCCTTCTTGAGTCATTGCTGAACCTCGGATTAGCCCCCAGATGTGGTCCCCATCCTTGAGTGCATCCGATAGCCGTTTCATAACAAGCACTCCTGCGCCTTCAGCCCTCCCAAATCCGTTAGCGTCTTCTGAGAATGTCCTGCTATGACCGTCGGGAGAAGCCATCTGTACAAAATCATTTTTCCCGATCGGATGCAAAATCAGATTCACTCCGCATGCCAGTGCCAAATTGGATTCCCTGTTTTGAAGGGCCTTTATTGCCATATGAACAGCCACTATGGATGAGCTGCACCCGGACTCTGTCGAAATGCTTGGTCCTGTCATTCCCAGAAGAAAGGAAATCCGAGCGGCGGCAGCCCCAATCGAGTTTCCCATGTAGTCACGGAAAATGTCAGAGATTCCAGAATGGGCAAGTATGTCCTTAAAATTGTACATCCACGCACCTGTGAAGACAGAACCGGAAGTCCCGTACAAAGTATTCGGATCAATGCAAGCATCCTCGAGTGCTTCCCATACCAACTCGAGAGTGAGACGGTTTTGGGGGTCCAGAAAGAGCGCTTCCTTCGGAGAAATGCCTAAAAAACACACAATATTGTATAATTTATGAAATATTTTCGGAGCAGATAGTGGTTGACCGACTGACCGTAGGGTTTATTTTAAGAGTTATGACTTTGTGCTATGGATGTAGACTTACCGAAGAATTTGGCGTCAAACTCGTCCACCGGAACCTTCAAAAACCCAGCATTCGTTTTTCCACCGTCTTGACGTTCCTTGGAGCACTGTTCCCGTAACCAGCGGAATGGAGGTGCAGGTCCAGTCCCGTCCTCACCTTGAAACAGCAGCTCCCAGAATTCCTCCAAATTATTGGAGTTCGGGTAACGACAGCTCATTCCAACAATCGCTATAGGCTCCTTGGGGTAGCTTGATACAAACCGACCACTTCCTCCAACGTCCATTGAAATTGATGAATCCGAAGACCGTGGATGAATTATTGGCAGCACGTTTTCACGATAAATTTTTAGCCAATGAGTAGCAACAAGCTTTTCCTGGATGCAGTCAGAATATTTCAGATTTGAGACATCCACCTCTTCCGGGCTGTCTACCATATTAACCATTCCAATGTTGAGGTCGTTTCTGTCACAAATAAATTGATTGAACAAAGAACTTAGGAATATATTATACTCAATTTTTTTGGTAGAGTGTGAAAATACAAGTCCTGTATACTATGCAATATTAATTAACAAAACTCAATGAGGACTTTTGCTTAGTACAATTAAAAATCTTTCAATTAGAAGTATAGCAGAAAAATATATATTAATTATCAACTAAATAAATGTGACATGTAGTAGACATACCCGGTGAGAACTGTTCCATTTTTCATTATTTTGCTATATTTTTCATGAATAAACCTCGGAGCTTTGTGATCCTGGGTCATGGCCCACTGCCTTAAGCGTATCCCGAATGAAGTGTCTGCAATACAAAAAGCAGTATGCATATTTCTTTTAGTAATGAGATCACAAATGGCATCATTATAAAAACAACAATTCACAATGCTCACAAATTATATCGAGGGATAAGTTTTGAGTATGTGACAAGTTTTTATCTAACTTTTCAGCTAGATAAAAATGAAAATCTCATAATCTCAAAACACCCCGCTACTCTCTATTTTTTATAAATAAATCCATATTATGCGGTTCAGTTAGCGAAGCTGAGCAAGGTTAAAGTACAGTACACCCTATAGCAAAAAATCTAAAATCCCTAACCGCTTATCTTTCTGTTTCCAATCCAAGTCATCAGTTCTTTAAAATGCGCAAGAGACGGTTTAGCCAGAAATACAGACGTGTTCCCAGGTTCTTCTAGCAGCCGGAATCCCTCAGTTTCTTCATCAAAAATCTCGTCACAGTTTTGTAATGCCATCACCGTTGGAGACACGTACGCAACGTTTTCGAAAGCACTCATGGCCACCAGAGAGTACAACTTGGCAAAGTCCTCCATCGCCAGGCCAAACGTGTTACGGTCATTTTCCAGGTAATGCACAATGTCAAATCCTTCGTGAAGGGCGTCTCTATAAAAGAAAAAAGTTATTCTAGTTATAAACTACTATTATTTGTATTCATGGAAGGTCCAAAAACTAAAGTGGCAGACATACACGTCGTGTCACACCATTAAACATCAATTCCGCTAGTAATATTGTCAAACAACGCAACTTCTACTTTGTCCTACATTTTAAATTTTAAATTTGGAAAACTCGCTAAAGCGATGCATTGTTGTGATTTGGCTGACTAATCTGTAATGTTATGTAATAGCTCGATCCCTTCCCGTGTAGATTTATTTTACCCACATTGGTGAGATAAAGTTTGTTACTCAGACTACTCCTTTTGGCAGCGATTAATTTTTTTCAGAACCGAATAAACAATACTAATAAATCAAATTAAAATTGATAACCATTATGCGTATGTAGATGTGAGGAAATAAAGATAGAATAGCGTAGTATATCCCTCATATTTTAAGTCTAGTCATCAGTAAAAGCTTAAAAATCAACTCGAGAAATACTGCGAAATTTAATATTATGTTATGCGTTTTAATGTGATTTTTTGGCATGATAACTTTATGAAGCGGGAAAAAGATGTGGAAATGCTAAATTTATACACATTTATAAAGTGAATGAAATGAAAGGCTTCATTTTCATTTATCAATTGTTACCTTAATTCCAGCGAAATTTTTGACGAGGCAACCACCGCCACTTTCCTAGTTGTAAACACTCGTTTTAACGAAAAACACAGAATGAGGGCCCTGGGTACATCCTCGTCGCATAGAGCTGATGTCACCCACGCCTGATTTGCTGAACCTATAATAATAAGTGAAGAGCATTCATTAATTAATTATTATTCTGTACTACTCTAATACCGAGTTTTAAACAATATTTGACATGTCAACATCACGCAACTTATTGACACTTTAGAACATAAGCCGCAAAATAAAATATCAGTTAAAGTTTACCTATCATTTCGATGAAACTAATCGGTATCCCCCTTTCACTTTCTAAATATAAAAATTGTTAACAGTAATTTTGATGGTTGTCAGTCACAGAGATTCAAAAAAAACAAGACCACCTAAAATCGTCTACTAGCCTGCTTTTATACTTTTTGTTGAAACAAAGTAACACGGGTAAAATGTGCCAATAAAGATGATCTTGTGAGAGGTCAGTGAGACGCTTTTTGTGTGGAAGGAAATCAAGTTTTTTTATTTCAATGTTTAAAAACGCAAAGACATATTTAAAATATTCTCGTACATTTTTTGCTTTGGGAATTTTAAGTGTTAGTTTATATGGGG